>RXID01014440.1:100000-120589 GCA_005019695.1 Trichopus zeylanicus subsp. travancoricus
TACTACTACTATTATAACAACAACAACAACAACCAAAACTACTACTACTACTACTATTACAACAACAACAACTAAAACTATAACTATAATTAGTACTACTACGATTACTACTACTACTACTACTACTACTAGTACTACTACTACTACTAGTGCTACTACTGCTACTATTAATATTACAACAACTGCTGCTACTACTATTGATACTACTGCTTCTATTCCTACTCCAACTCATACTACTACCGCTACTCCGATTCCAACTCGTACTACTACTACTACTACAAAAATAACAACAACGACTACCACTACTGCTACTACAACAACTGCTACAACTAACACTACTGCAACAACAACAACAACAACTACTACTACTACTAACACTACTGCAACAACAACAACTACTTTACTACTATTACCACTACTCACATTACAACCACTCCTACTACTACTCCTACTGGAATTCCTACTATTTCTACTACTACTACTACAACAACAATTACTACTGCTGCTACTACTACTACTACTACTAGTACTGCTGCTGCTGCTACTCCTATTACTACTATAACTAATACTATTACTACTACTACCCCTACTACTGCTACTACCACTACTAGTACTACTGCTACTGCTACTACTACTACAATAACTACTACTACTACTACTACTTCTACTACCTTAACTACTACTACTTCTACACATACTACTGCTGCTGCTACTACTACTACTGCAGCTATCAATACTACTACCAATACTACTTCTACTACTGCTGCTACTACTACTACTACTCCAGCTACTGCTACTACTACTTCTCCTAGTACTACAACTTCTTCTACTCGTACTGCTACTATGATTTCTACCATTACTACTACTCCTTCTACTACTACAATGACTACAACTGCAGCTACTACTACTGCTACTACTACTGCTACTTCTGCCTCTAATACAACTGCTACTACTGCCACTACAACTACTAAAATTATTACAACTACTACTACTACTACTACGATTAATTCTTCTACTACAACTACTACTACTGCTGCTGCTGCTGCTGCTACAGCTGCTACTACTGTTGCTACTACAGTTGCTACTGCTACTGGTACTACTTATGCTGCTACAGCTACAACTATTACTATTACTCCTACTACAACGAAAAATACAGCTACGACAACTACTGCTACAGCTACTATTACTACTACAACTACTAATAATTCAAGACTAATAGTTTTCCTGTTGTTGCTGCTACTACTAGTGCTACTACAACTCCTATTGCTACTGCTGCTGCTGCTGCTCTTACAAACTGTACTACTGTTGCTGCTCTTGCAACTACTACTACTACTACAATAACCACTACTACTATTACTATGAGCATTACTACTACTACTATGACAGCAACAATAGCTTCTTCTACTACTACTACTAGTACTACTGCTACTGTTGCTGCTACTACTACAACTTCTCTATTACTACCACTACTACTAATACTCCTACTACTATACTACTTGTACTACTACTACTACTACTATTCCTACAACTATTTCTACTACTACTACTACTATTACTATTACTACAACTGCTACTACCACCACTACTACTACTGATACTACTACGACTGCTACTACTACCACTACTACTACTATTAGTACTACTGCTACTACCATGACTACTACTGCTAGCAATACTACTACTACTACTACTACTACTATGAGTACTGCTACTGGCACTACTAGAAATACTACTACTATTACTACTACTGCTACAACTTTTATTATTACTACTGCTGCTGCTTCACCCATTACTACTACTACTACTCCTCCTATCATTACTAGTCCTACTACTACTACTACTACTATTAATGCTACTATGTCTACTACTTTTACTGTTATTTGTTCTGCTACTCGTACTATAATTACTATTACTACCACTTCTACTGCTCCTGCTACTACTACTACTGCTGCTACTTTTATTATTACTGCTACTACAACTACTTCTACAACTACTCCTACTACTACTCCCACTTCTACTACTACTACTTGTACTGATACTACAACTATTACTTCTACTACTACTTCTACTGCTATTACTGCTACAACTACTGCTACTACTATTTCTACCACTACTCCGACTCCTATTACTACTACTACAACAACAACTACTACTACTACAAATACTACTACAGTTGCTAGTACAACTACTACTGGTAATACTATTACTACTACTACTACTACTGCAGGTAATACTATTACTACTAAAACTACTACTACGACTACTACTCCTACTACTACTACTTGTGCTACTACAACTGCTACTACAACTATAACAACCGCTACTAGTAATACGACTACTACTACAGCTACAACTACTTTAACTACCACTGCTATTGTGACTACTACTACTACTACTATTACACCTGCTGCTGCTGCTCCTACAGCTACTTGTACTACTGCTACTTCTACTATTACTATTGTGACTACAACTACTCCTACTAGTACTACTACTAGAATTACTACTACTCTGTCAACTACGACTATTACCATTGCTGCTGCTACTCCTACTCCTACTGCAACTACTACAACTCCTACTACTACTATTACTACTACTAATACTAGTACTCCTCCACCTCCTCCTCCGCCTTCTACTACTACTCCTACAACTTTTAATTGGACTACTTGTGCTACTACTACTACTACAACTTTTACTACCACTACTTGTGTTACTACTACTACGACTACTACTACTACTATTTCTACTACTTCTGCTACTACTAATACTACAACTGCTACTACTACTACTACTACAGCTACTGCTCTTACTACTACTATTTCGGCTCCTCCTGCTGCACCTAGAACTCTTAGATCTACTACAACTCCTACTACTACAACAACTACTAAAACTATTACTATAGCGACAACGAATACTACTACTACTGCAACTACTTCTACTACCATTCCTACTCCTATTATTTCTCCTACAACAACCACTACTACTACTACTATTACTACGGTTACCAGAACTAGTACCACTACTACTACTACTGCTACTTCTTCTACAACTACCACTACTACTACTACTACAACAACAACAACAACTACTACTACTACTACTAATACTACTACTACTAGTAATACTACTACAACAACAACTACTACTACTATTTTTGCTAAAAGGACTACTAGTACTACTACCACCACTAATACCATGGCTACTGCTTCTACTACTACTGCTAATGCTACCACTACTTCCAATACTACTACTACTTCCACTACGACAACTCCGACAACTACTATTACCACTACTGTTACAAGAATTTCTATAAATACTACTACTGCTACTGCAACTACTATGACTACTACTAGCACCACTATTACTACTATTACTGCTACCTCTACTACTAATACTACTGCTACAACTACACTTCCACTACAACTACTGCTACTACCAATACTTCTACTATTACAAGAACAATAACAACAAGTACTACTACTACTACAGCTGCTGCTACTACTACTTCAACTACTACTCCTAATCCTATAACTACTCCCACTTCTACTACTACTACTACTCCTATTATAGTTGCTAGCACTACTACTACTACTCCTCCTCCACCTACTACTACTACAGTTGCTAGCACTACTACTACTACTACTACTACTACTACTTGTACTACTCTATTACTGCTATTAGTACTACTACAAGTACTACAATTACTGTAACTATTGCTAATGCAAATATGACTACTACTACTACTAGTACTACTTCAACTACTACAACTAATACTACTACTAGCACTACCGCTATTACTTCTGCTACTGCTTCTACTGTTGCTAATCATGCTACTACTACTACTACAACCACTACTACTATGACTACTACAACTACTATTATTACTACTTATACTACTACTACTGCGACTACTACTACTACTACTACTATGACTACTACTACTACTGCTACTACTACTACACTACTACTATTACTACTGCAAATACTACTACAACTCCTATGGCTACTACAACTACTTCTACTGCTACTACTACTACCCCTACTACTAGGACTATTAATATTACTACTACAATTAAAAAGAATTCTTCTACTACAACTACTGATACTAATACTACTACTACTCCTACTACTACTCTACTAATTCTACTACCACTACTACTAAAAAGAATAGTTCTACTACTACAGCATCTACTACAACTACTACTGCTGTTGGTACGACTACTACTACTACAACAACTACTACTACTACTACTCTTGCTACTAATACTATTATGACTATTACAACAACTACTACTGCTACTACTGCCACTAAGCAACTAATAGTATAATTATCGCAAAAACAACAACAACAACAACTACTACTATACCTACTACAACTACACCAACTACTACTACTGCTGCTACAGCTGCTACCAATACTACTACAACTGCCACAACTACTACTACTACTACTACTATAGCTATTACTACCAATATGACTACTACTACTACTACTCTTGCAACTACTATGATTACAACTACCACTACTTCTACTACTGCCACTACTGTTGCAACAACAACAACTACTACTACTACTACCACTACAGCTACTGCCACTACAACTTTTACTATTACTAATACAACTACTACCGCTACTAGCTCTACTACAACAACTACTGCTCCTGCTACTATAACTATTACTATTACAAATACCACTACTACTACTGCTACTACTACTACTACAATTGCTGCTACTATTGCTACTATTGCCGCTACTGCTGCTCCTACTACTACCACGGCTGCTACTACTACTACTACTACTACTACTACTACTACTACTACTACAACTACTACAGCTACTGCCACTACCACTACTAATATGACAACTACTACTACATCTCCTGCTACTACTAACGCTACCACCTCTACTAATACTACTACCACTGCTACTACTCAACTACTACTACTACTAATAATATGACTACCACTACTACTCCTCTTGTTACTACAAATAAGACTAGTACTAATGTTGCTACTACTACTACTACTACTACTACTACTACCACCACCACCACTACTACTTCTACTACTACTAATATGACTACTACTAATGCTACTACTACAAAAAATACTACTACCACTACTGCCACTACTGCCACTACTACTAAATCTATTATTATTACAAATACCACCACTACTACTACTACCACTACTACCATAATTACTGCAACGACTGGTACTAATGCTGCTACTACTACTGCTACTCCTAGTCCTATTACTACTACTACTACTACTACTACTACTACCACTACAACTACTCCTACTACTACTGCTGCTGCTACAACTACTGCTAATACTACTGCGACTATTGCTACTATAACTACGACTACTATTGCTACAACTATAGCTTCTACTACTACTACTACACCTACTGCTACTACTACTGCAACTTTTGTTATTATTGCTACTACTACTACTGATACTACTACCACTACTACTACTACCCCTACTGCTCTGCTACTACCACTACAAAAACTACTACTACTACTACTACCACTACTACCGCTACCGCTACTACTTCTACTTCTACTAATATGACTACTACAAATGCTAGTACTACAACAACTACTACTACCACTACTACCACTGATGCTACTACTAGTAAAACTATTACTATTACCAGTACCACCATTACTTCTACTACAACTACTACTATAATTTCTGCAATGACTACTACTAATGCTGCTACTGCTATAACTACTACTACCTTTGCTACTACTACTACTCCTACTTCTACTTCTACTGCTACTACTACTACTTTTATTACTACTACAACTACTCCTACTACTACTGCTACTTCTACTGCTAATATTACCGCTAATACTACTATTGCTATTGCTACTGCAACTACGGCAACTATTACTGCAACTACAACTTCTACTACTAGTACTACACCTACTGCTACTGCTACTGCAACTTTTGTTACTATTGCTACTACTACTACTACTACCCCAACTACTACTACTACAAAAATAACTAATACTACTACTACTTCTACTACTACTACTAATACTACTGCTGCTACTAGCACTGCTACAACTGCTACTACGACTACTGCTGCTATTACTGCTTCTACTAATGCAACTACTACCACTACTACTATTAAAACTACTAATACAATAATAACTACAACTGCTAATACTACTTCTACTATTGTTGCGGCTACTACTACTACTCCTTCTATTGCTATTACTATCTCTTCTCCTACTACTATTACTTTTGCTACTAGTGCTGCTATTACGACTACTACTGCTACTACAACTACCACTACTACCACTCCTATTGTTACTACTACTGCTACCACTACTACTGCTATTACTACAACTACAATTGCTTCTCCTACCACTACTACTATTACTAATACATGTATTATTACAACTGCAACTACTAGCTCTCCTACTTCTACTACTTCTGCTGCTACAGCTGCTGCTATTACTACTGCTGTTGCAGCTACTACTACTAGTATTGCTGCTACTATAACTACTACTATTACTACACTACCACTACTATTGCTATTGCCGCTACCACCACCATCACTACTACTACTACTACTACAACAACTACTACTACACTATTCCTACTATTGCTGTGGCTGCTACTACTACTACTACTACAATAATTGCTGCTAGTACTGCTACTACTAATGCTACAACTTCTACTACAACTACTAACACGACAACTGCTGCAGCTACTATTAATAATACTACTACTACTGCTACTACTACAGCAACTACTACTACTTATTCTACTAGTATTACTATTTCTACTACTGCTGCTACTACAGTTACAGTTGCTCCAACTAATGTTACTGTTGCTACTAATACTACTACTAGTACTAGTATAATTACGACAGCTACTACTACTACTACTACTACTACTACTACTGCTACTTCTACAACTATTCATACTACTACTGCTTGTGCTACTACTCTTACTACTACTATGACTGCTACTACAACTACTTGTACTTCCACTTGCATGACTGCTACAACTTTGACTACTATTACTACTACAACTACTACCAATACTATCACTACTGTTGAAATTGCTACTGCTGTTATAACTACTACAACTACAATAACTGCTACCACTACTGCTGGTACCACTACTGCTTCTACTACTACTTTCGCTACTGCTACTGCTACTACAGCTATTATTGCTACAGCAACTACTTCTCCTTCTACTACTACAAGTGCTGATACTACTAGCACCACTACTACTATCACAACTACTACTAGGACTATTGCCACTATTGCTGCTGCTACTACTACTTCCACAATAACTACTGCTACTACTGATACTACTACTACTACTACTGATACTATTGCTACTATTTCTACTACTACACTTTAACTACTACTACTACTACTACTACTACTATGACTACTACCACTACTACAACAACCACACCTTCTTCGGCTGCTGGTACAACTACTACTACTCATGTTACTACTACTACTACTGCTACTACTCCAACTACTGTTACTGCTACAAATGCTATAACTACAACAACTACTAGACCTACAATGACTACTACTGCTACTGCTACTATTACTGCAACTACTACTGCTTTTCCTACTGCTACTACTGCTGATACCACTATTGCTACTACTACTATAGCAACCACTACTTCTATAAACACTGTAGCAACTACAACAGTTACTACTACTGCTACTACTACAACTACAATAATAACAACAACTACTACTTCTGCTACTCCTACAACTACTGATACTTCTACTACTACGGCTATTACTACTACTACGACTAGTACTGCTACTACTACCCCAACAACTAAAACTACTAATACTACTACTATTGATGCTACTACTGCTACTGCTACTACTATGACTACTACTACTGCTATTGCTGCTAGTGCTACTACTACTACGACTACTGCTACCGCTGCACTGCTATAGCTACTACTACTGCTACTGCAGCTACTACTACAACAACAACAACAACTGCACTACTACTACTACTATTTCTGCCACTACCGCTTCTACCCCTACATGTACTACTAATCCTACTGCTACTTCTACAACCACTACTCCAACTAAAACTACTTAAACTACTACTCCTACTCCTACTCCCACTACTAGTACTACTACTACTAATACTGCTACTACTTTTACTACCACCACTATTACTACTACTATGACTACTACGACTACTACTACTTCTACAACTGCTAATGCTACTATTGATCATACTACTACTACTATTACTGCAACTACGACAGTGACTAGTACAATTGCCACTACTATTGCGTTGTCATTGCTATGAGTACTACTATTGCAGGTGCCACTACTACTGCTGCTGCTGCAACTACTGCTATTATTTTCGCTACTACTACTATTGCTACTTCAACTACTTCTTCTTCTACTGCTGCTTCTATTGCTACCACTACTACTGCTGCTACTACTACTATTACTACAACTACAACAACAACAACAACAACAACTACTACTACTACTATTACTACTACTACAACAACAACTACTACTACTGCTACTGCCACTATTACTACTATTGCTACAACAACAACAACTACTACTACTACCCCAACTACTAAAACAATAGCTACTACTTCTACTATTGCTATTATTACTACTATTGCTAGAACAACAACTACTACTGCTACTACCCTTGCGGTTATTGTTACTATTGCTACTACTATAACTACTCCTGTTAGAGCTACTTATACCACAACAATAATAACAACAACAACTACTACCACTAATACTACTCCTACTGCTACTACCACAATGACTACTATTACTATTACTAATGCAACTACTACCACTACTACTACTACCACCACCACCACCACCACCACCACCACCAATACTACTTCTATTACAACAACTACTACTTCTACTACAACTATTACTATTGCTACTACTACTTCTACTACTACTCCTAGTACAGCTACCACTACTATTACTACTGCTCCTACCACTACTACTATTACTACTACTGCTGCTGCTACTAGCACTTCTACTACTACTACTACTGCTGCTGCTGCTACTATTTCTACTCCTAATCCTAAAAGAACTACTAGAATTACCTCGGCTACTAGTGTCACTACTACAACTATTGCTCATATTTATGGTACGACTACTACTACTACAACAACAACTACTACTAATACTTTTGCTCCCATTATAAGAACAACAACAACAACTACTACTACTAATACTACTACTACTACTACTACTACTACTACTACTATTGGCACTACTATTTCTGCTACTACCTCGACTACTACTAATACTAATACTACAACTGCTGCTACAAGCACTGCTACTACTCCAACAACTACTACTATTGCTAATATTAAGACTACCACTACTACCACTACCAGAACAACTATTACTATTACTACTACTACTACTACTACTACTACCAATACTTCTACTACTACAACTACTACTACTTTTACTACTACTACTAGTACCTCTACTTCTACTACCACTACTTCTACTACTACTTGTACTCCTACCGCTACTACAACTACTCCTACTAATGTTACTACTACTACTATTACCACTATATCTTCTACTGCTACTATTGCTACAACTGCTACTGCTGCTACTAATTCTACTTCAGCTACTACTGCTACTACTATTGCTACTGCTGCTGCTGCTACTACACTACCACTACTATTTCTGTTGCTACTACTTTTACTACTAATGCTCATACTACCACTACTACTAAAACCAGTGCGACTGCAGCTGCGGCTGCTACTACTATTATGACTTCTCCACCTAGTACGACTACTGCTACTACTACTATTGCTACTCCTACTACAGCTACTGCTGCTACTACTACTACTACTACTACTACTACTACTACTATAACTTCTTCTAAAACTCCTACAAATACTACTATAGCTCCTTTTAGAAATGTTATTACCATTGCAGCTACTACTACTAATACTGCTACTACTATTGCAACTATTACTCTTACTACTGCGGCAACTACTACTACTAGTAACCCCGCTACTACTACTACAACAACTACTATTATTTTTACTAATGATACTCTTGCCACTAGTGCGACTACTATTGCTACTGAACTTGTTTCTCCTGCTACTACTGCTACTGCTCGTAAAATAATAACAACTACTCCTAGAACTACTATTACAACTACTACTCCTACTATTATGACTGCTGCTACTACTACATCTACTAATATCATGCTAACTACAACAACTACTGCTACTAGTACTCTCACTGTTGCTGCTACTACCACAACTACTACTCTTGCTTCTAGTACTTCTATGACTGCAACCACTATTACTACTCCTACTGCTTCTGCTACTACAACCTCTCCTGCTACCACTGATACTCCAGCTACTATGCTACTACTGCTGCTTCTAATACTACTACCAATGTTGTTATACCTACTACTACTACTTCTGCTCCTACTATTACAACTACTGCTACTGCTACTATTCCTGCTACTACTCCTACAGTTGCTTCTCCTACTACTGCTACTACGACGCCTACTGCTATTTCTAATACTACTACCATTGTTGTTATTCCTACTACTACTACTACTGCTCCAACAATTACTATTACTAATACTACTACTAATTTTGTGAAAACTATTGATGCTATTACTACTACTGCTACTTCTAATGATACGACCACGACTTCTGCTACTTCTTCAACTACTACTATGCATTGTACGACGGCTACTGCTTTTACTACAATTGCTACTACTACGGCGACTACTATAACTACAGCTACTTTTGCAGCTATTGCTACTTTTACTACAACTACAACTACAACTACTTCTACTTCAACTACTGCTACTGCTTCTACTACTGCTACTCCAACTACTGCTGTGGCTACTGTAACTTTTACTTAAAATTCTGCTGCGATTTCTACTTCAACAACTATGACTACTACTACTACGACTACAACAACTATTACAAATACTACTACTACTACTAATATAACTTCTCCAACTCCTAACACTACTGCTACTACAACTATTGCAACAATAATGACTACTAATACTACTACCACTACTATTGCTACTACTGCTACTACTATAATGGCTACAACTATAGCTACTTTTTCAACTACTACCATAACCACTACTTCCACTACAACTATTTCTATTACTACTACTAGTGCTGTTATGCCTACTACTACTATAACCACTAATGCTGCTACTACTACTACTATAACTACTGCTGCTACTACTACTATAACTACTGCTACTACTACTACTACTACTACAACTACTGCTGCCATTACAACTACTACACTTACTACTATTGTTGCTGCTACTACAGTACTACTATCACTACTACTACAACAATTGGTCCTACTACAACTACTACTGATACTAGTACTACTGTTGCTGCTGCTGCTGTTACTGCTTCTACTACTACCATTACTAGTACTACTGCAACTACTGCTACTACTACGACTGCTACTGCTACTACTACTCCTGCTACTACTACTATTGCTATTGTTGCTACAACTACTAGTACCACAAGTATTACTAGTACTAGTACTACTACTATAACTACTACTACTCCTACTATGGCTACTACCACTACTACTACAACTACTATTACTGATGCTACAACCACTGCTACAGTTACTACTGCTACCACTACTGCTACAATAGCTGCTTCTCCAACTACGACTACTAGTATAGTTGCTGCTACTATTGCTACTACTACTGCCGCCACTGCTGCTGCTACTACTATGACAACTATAGCAACTAGTAATACTACAACCACTGCTACTGCTATTACTGCTAGTACTACTACCTCTCCTACTACTATTACCACAGCTACTACTATTGGTACTACTACTACTGCTACTGCAACTAAGACTATTGTCATACTACTACTACTGCTACTACTAGTATTACTACTAATACCACTCTTACTACTGTTACTATTACTACAACTACCAATACTACTACTACAACTACTACTACTACTACAACAACAACTTCTATTACTAGTTTACTACTACTACCATTCCAACTACTGTTACTACAGCTACTACTGCTATAACTACTTCGATTGCCACTACAACTACTAGTGCTACAGCAACTACTGCTACTACTGCTGCTGCTGCTACTGCCACTATTGCTAATTTGGCTACCATTAAAATTACCGCTGCTACAACTACTACTTCTACTACAGTTGCTACTACTTTGACAATTGTTGCAATAACTACTACTACTACAAGTACTACTACCACTACTCCTATGAGTACAACTACTGGTACAACTACTTGCACAACAACTGCTACTAATGCTAGTACCACTACTACTACTACTATAGCTACTACCACTACTACTATGAATATTACTACTAGAATTTCTACTGCTTCTGGTACTACTACTACTTCCCCTAGCATTATTACTACTGTTACCACCTCTGCTACTGCTATAACTACTACTCCTACTCAAACTATTGTTGCTACTACTACCACTGCTACTACTAGTATTGCTACTGCGACTATTAATACTGCTGATACTACTGCTAGTACTACTACTTCTTCTGCTACAACGATTACTACTACTACTACTACTTCTGCTGCTACTACTACTACTTCAGCTATTGCAGCTACCGGTACTACTGCCACTACTACTACTACTAATGCTACTACTATTACTATAATAACTACTATTATGGCTACAACTGCAACTAATGCTGCAACTACTATGACTACCTTTACTATTGATATAACTACTACTACTTTTGCCACTACTACTGCTACAATAACTAGTACTACTACCACCACCACCACTATTACTACTACATTAAAAATCATATTACCCCTACCAATACTACTGCTACTACTACTAATACTACAACTTCTCCTACTACCACTACTACAACTACTACTAGAGTTACTACTACTGCTGGTGATAATACTACTAGTACTACTACTAATACTGCTACTACTGTGACTATTGCTACTACTACTATGGTGACAACTATTATCTCTACCATTACTACTGTTGCTACTACTACTACTGCTACTGCTGCTACTACTACAATGACTACTACTCCTCCTCCTCCTACTACTACTATTACTAATACTACTACTAGGACTAACATTATTACTACTACTAGTACAACTACACCAACTACTACTATCGCTACTACAATTACTGCAACATCTACTTGTACTACTGCTCCTACTAGTACTACTACACTATTACTACTACTAATACTACCACTACTCCTAGTTCTGCTACTAGTACCTATTACTACAACTAATACTACAATGATTAATACTACAACTAATACTTCTACCAGTTCTACTACTACTATTGCGACTACTACCACTACTAGTTCTCCTAGTGCAACTACAGGTACTACTACTACTATTACTACTACTACTACTATGACTACTATTGCTCCTATAGCTACTACTACTTCTCCGACTGCAACTACAGGTACGACTACTACTATGACAATTGCTACATCTACTGCTACTACTACTGCTACGACGACCAATGCGACTGCTACTACTATTGCTACTAATGTGACTACTACTAGTACTACTATTGCAACAACAATACTACAACTACTACTACTGCTACTATTGCCATAGCTACTGCTACTTCTACTTCATGTACTACTGCTAGTACTGCTACTTCTACTAAAATTATTACTACTACTACTACAACTACTCATGCTACTGCTACTTCTACTGCTACAGATAGTATTAATATTGCTACTACAATTGCTACTTTTCCTACTACTGCTAGTACTAGTGTTACTACTAAAACTACTACTGTTGTTGCTGCTGCTACTACTTCTGCTACAACAACAATAACTAATACTATTTCTGCTATAACAACTACTGCTACTTCTTCAACAACTTTTACTACTACTGCTACTACTAGTACTGCTATTGCTCTACATCTCCTACAACCACTACAATTGCTACTATGACTATACCTACTCTACTGCTATTGCATGTACTACTATTACTATAACTACGATAATTGCTACTACTACTATAACTTCTACAACTGCTACTATTTCTACTTCTACTGCACTTCTAATTCTGCAATTGCTATGACTAGTACTATAAATTCTAATTCAGTAGAAACTACTGCAACTACCATGACTACTAATTCTACTACTATTACTACTACTGCTACTACTACTTTTACTACTACTACTACAACAACAACTAAAATTGCTGCTACTATTGCTACTACTACTAGGGCTACTACTCCTAATATTGCAACTACTACAACTAGGTCTACTACTGCTGCTATTACTAGGTCTACTACTACTACAATTACAACTTCAACTACAACTTCTACTACTACTACTATTACTACTATTATTACTACTACCACTGCTGCGGTTGCTACTTCTACTGCTAATACTACTACTATTACTACAACTACTACAACTATTACTGCTACTACAACTATCATTGCTACCTCTGCTTCTACAGCTACTACTACTACTACAACTACTACTAATACTACTACTAGTACTACTACTAGTATTGCTAATACTCTTACTACTACAAAAGCTACCGCTGCTACTGCAATAATTGCAGCGCAATAGATACCATTGCTACTATTGCTGCTTCTGCTACTACAATAACTACAACTACTACTATGGCTGCTGCTGCTAAAACTTCTACTACAACTATGACAACTACTACAAATTTTCTACGACTGCTATTACTACTGCTACTTCTACTAGCACCACTAAAACTACTCCTACTCCTAATACTACAGCTACTGCTATTGCTGCTACCACTACTGCTACTCCAAATACTACTATTACTACTACCACTACGAATGCAACTTCTACTACTACTATTGCTACTACTATTATAGCTACTTCTGCTACTACTATCACTGCTACTACTACTACTACTAGTTCTTCTACTTCTATTGCTACTGCGGCTGCTGCTACTGCTGCCACTACTACCACTACTACCACTACTGCTACTACTACTACTACATCTACTAGTACCCCTACTACTAGTACTATTACTTCTAACACAACTACTACTACAACTACTACTTCTACTACTACTACAATAACTAGTACTACTACTACTACTACTACAACTATTACTAGTACTACTACCACTACTATCGCTACTGTCACAGCTACTACTACTACTAATACTACTATTGCAGCTTCTACTACTACTACTACTACTACTTCTTCTTCTACAACTACTACTACAGTTGCTGCTACTACTACCACCGTTGTGACTACTTGTACTTCTACTACTACTACTACTACTAATGCTACTACTACTACTAATGCTACTACTACTACTACCGCTACTCCTAGTGCTACTACTACTACTAGTGCTTCTACTACTCATACTACGATTACAACTACTACAACTACTGGAACTACAGCTACTATTGCTGCTACTACCAGTACAACTGCTACTACTACTACTATTACTACTACTACTACTAGTAGTACTACTACAACTACTGTGCCTACAACTATTACTACTGCTATTGCTGCTACAACTGCTACTATTACTACTACTACTATTACTACTATGTTGTTGCTGTTACTACTACTACTACAACAACAACTACCACTACTATTACTATTCCAACAGTTGCTACTATTACTACTACGATGACGACTACTACTACTTCTACTACTACTTCTGCTACTACAATTACAAGTACCACTGCTACTACTAATACTACTACTACCATTACTGTCATAACTAATACTACTACTACTGCTGGTACTACTACTACTCCTCCTATAACCAGTTCCACTACTACTAGTACTAGTACTATTACTAATGCTCCAACTGCTACTATTACCACCACTACTACTACTATTACTACTACTACTACTACTACTACTACTACTATTACCACATTGCTGCTGCTGCTGCTACTACTATAACTACTACTACTATTGCAAGTACTCTTACTACTAGTATTGATCCAACTACAACCACAACAACCACTGCTGCTACTATTACTATTGCTACTAATACTATTACTACTACTTCTACTAATGCTACAACTGCCACTACTCCAACTACTCCTACTACTACTAATACTATTACTACTATTACAACTACTACACCTACTTCTCCAACTACTACTACTACTTCTACTACGATGGCTACTACAACAACTGCTGCTGCTACTACTACAACTACAACTACTATGATAACTACCGTTACATCCCCAACTACTAAAACTACTACTACTATTTCTAGTGTAGTTATTCCTTCTACTATTATTACAACTACTACTAGTACTACAATTGCTGCTACTGCAACTTCTACTACTTCTACTACTACTGCCACTACTTCTACCACAACTAGTGCTAATACTACAATAACTATTACAACTATTATTTCTACTACTACTACTTTTACTACTACTACAACTACAACTGCTATTACTATTGTTACAACTGCTATTGTTACTGCTACTACTACTGCTACTTCTCCAACTTCTACCACACTACTACTCCTACAACTGCTACTATTACTGTAACTACTACAATAACTACTACTACTACAACTACTACTACTTCTACTATACCTGCATCTACTACTACTATCGCAACTACTACTAGTATGACTACTACTACTCCTACAACTACTATAGCTACTACTACAACTACTACTATGATTGCTCCTACTACTATTACCACTGCCACTACTTGTTCTACTACTATCACAATTACTACTACTTATACTATAATAAATGCAACTACTACTCCTACTACTACAGCTGCTGTTCCTTCTATCACTACTGCTATAGTGATACTGCTTCTACTACTACTATTGCTGCTACTGCTTCTATTACTTGTGATAATCATACTATGACTACTCCAACTACTACTAAGACTGCAGCGACTACTGCTACTACTAGTACTTCTTCTGCTACTACTATTACTCCTACTCCTATTGCTACTACTATAGCTCCAACTATTACTACTTCTCCTACTACCACTCATTCCATAATAGCTCCTACTTTTCCTACTACTACTACTACTGCTATTGCTACTACTGCAACTTCAACTACTAATTTTGTGGCTACTACAGCTGCGATTACTATTTTCGCTACTAAAACATGTTTTGCTACTGCATTTACTACTACTACGGCTGCTATGACCACTACGACTACAACTACTACTCCTACTACTACTATTTCTGCTACTACTGCTATTAGTACTTCTACTACTATTGCTACTACTCCTTCTACAACTATTACTACATCTACTACTACTTCAGCCACTACGGCTACTACTACTCTTACTACTTCTACTACTACAACTATTAGTAATACTTCTACTACAACTACTACTAATACTACAGCTACTCCTACTGCTACGACTAGTACTATTACCACTACCATGATTACTATTTCTTCTACCAATGCTACTACTACTACCACTACTGCTGCTATTGCTACAACTATTGCAACTACTGCTATTTCTGCTACTATAACTACTACCACTACTACTACAACTACTGCTGCTACTACACCTTATACTGCTACTACTATGACTTCTACTTCTACTGTGGCTGCAACTATTGCTATCACTACTACTACTATTACTATTAATGCTATGATGACTACTACTACAACAACTACTGCTCCTACTACTACTACTCCTCTGCCAGTATTTCTACTACTACTACTACTTCCACTACTTCCACTATAACTACTACTACTAGTACTACAACTACTAAAACTAGAACTACAACAACAATAACAATAACTACTACTACTACTTTTGCAACTGCAACAACTACTTTCGGGATTGCTACTCCTACCACTACTACTACAACAACCTCTGCTACTACTATTACTCCTTTTGCTACTACAATAGCTACTATTTCAACTTCTACTTCTCCTATTACGACTATTTTTACTACTACTACTACTACTACCACTACTAGTGCTTCTACTGCTAGTACTACTACTAGTACAACTACAACTACTACTATAATGACTACTATAACTACGATAGCCACTACTACAACTAGTACTGCAACAACTACTACATCTCTTCCTACTACTACTACCACCACCACTACCACCGACCACTCCTCCTCCTCCTACTACTACTACTGCAACTCCTACTATGGTTACAATTACTACTGTGACTACTACTACAACTACTATTACTGCTACTACTGCTACTACTACTGCTACCACTACTATTACTACCACTACTACTACTTCTACTACTATTACTACCGCTACAACTACAACTACTACTATTACTACTAATAATAATACTAGTACCACTACAGCTACCACTACTACTATAACTACGACAACTATCACTACTATTGCTACTACTGCTACTGCTACAACAATGACTACTACTACTACATCTGCTTCAAATGGGATGACTACTACTAATACTACTACCACGAATTTTGATACTACTACTACTACTATCCAACTACTACTAATTCTGGAACTACTACTACAACTTTTGCTACTACTATTACTACTATTGCTAATTCATTGGCAACTACTGCTACCATTACTACTACTACTTTTGCAACCACAACTCCTTCTACTACTACTTAGACTACTACAACTTCTACTTCTACAATAATAACTACAGTTGCTACTACTACTAATTCTCCGACCACTACTATTACTGCAACAACTACAAGTATGACTACTTCTTCTACTACAACTACTAAGACTACTACTGTTGCTACTGCAGCTGCTAGTACTACAATAGCTTCTTCAACTACTATAACTGCCACTACTACTAATACTACTACTACAGTTGTGACAACTACCACTACCACCGGTACTACTGTTATTATTCCTACTACTACTTCTAATGCAACTACTACTAGTACTACTGATGCAACCGCTACTACTGCTACTGCTAATGCTGCTGCTACTACTACTGCTGCTGCTGCTGCTACTACTACTACTTCTACTGCTATTACTTCTACTATAACTACCACTACTATAACTACTGCTGCTCGTACTACTACTTCTACTACTACTACTACTACTATAACTACTACTACTCCTCCAATTAATTCTACTAGTACTACTGCTACAACTAATACTACTACCACAAGAATAATAACTAATACTACTAATACTACTGCTGCTGCTACTACTGCTACTGCTACTATTATAACAACAACTACTACTATTATAACAACTACTACTATATATCTAGTACTACTATGACTACAACTACTACTACTATATCTTGTATTGCTATCACTACTGGTATTATTACTACTACTACCGCTACTACAACCATTACTGCTGCTATAATTGCTACCACTATTACTGCTATTACTAATACTACTGCTGCTTCTACTATAGCTATTGCTACTACTACTACTACTATTATTACCACTGCTACTACCACAACTACTACTAGAGTTTCCACTGCTGCTACTATTACTACTGCTACTACTACTACTACTACTACTACTACTACTACTTCTACTACTACTACTACTACTACTACTATAGCTCCTGCAGCTGCTTCTACCACTATTACTTCTACTATAACTACTACTACTATGACTACTACAACTATGAGTACTACTTTTGCTACTACTATTACTACTACTACTGTTACTACTACAACATCAAATGCTATTTCTACTACAATAATAACAACAACTGCTACAAATACTACTACTACTACTACTACTACTAATATAACTACTACTACAACTACTATGACTACTACTATTGCTACTACTACTATAACTACTACTTCTGCTACTACTACTGCTACAATTGCTACTACTATAATAATAAAAACTACAACTGCTGTTAATAATAATAGTACTACTACTACCACTACTGCTAATTTTTCTACCACTACCAGTAGTGGTAGTAGTCCTAGTATTAGTAGTAGTAGTAGGACACGTAGTAGTAGTTGTGGTAGTAGTAGTAGTAGTAGTAGTACCAGTAGCAGTAGTAGTAGTTATAGAAGTAGTATTAGCACTAGTAGTAGTAGTAGTAATTGTAATAGTAACAGTATCAGTGGCAGTAGCAGTAGTTGTAGTGGCAGTAGTAGTAGTAGTAGTAGTAGTTATTGTAGTTGTAGTAGTAATAGTAGTAGTAGTCGGAGTAGTTGTAGTGGTAGGTGCAAGAATAGCAAAAGTAGTGGTAGTAGTAGTCATAGTAGTAGTACTAGTAGTAGTACAAGTAGCCATAGTAGCTATAGAAGTAGCAGTAGTCGTGGTGGCAGTAGTAGCAATAGCAACAACAATAGCCACAGCAGAACTACAAGAAGAAGAAGAAGTAGTAGTAGTAGTAGTTGTTGTTGTTATTGTAGCAGCAGTTGCAATAGTTGTAGTAGGAGTGATAATAGAAGTAGCTGTAGCAGTAGTAGTAGTAGTAGTAGTTATAGTTATAGTAGCAATAGTAGTAGTTGGAGTATTAGTAGCAGCAGCAGTAACAGTAACAACAGTAGCAACAGTAGTAGTAGTAGTAGTAGTAGTAGTAGTAGTAGTAGTAGTAGTAGTAGTAGTAGTAGTAGTAGTAGTAGTAGTAGTAGTAGTAGTAGTA
>RXID01014441.1:0-168127 GCA_005019695.1 Trichopus zeylanicus subsp. travancoricus
AAAACTAAAGATGTTGCGGTAAAGGAACTGCAAAAGAAGCAGCAAAATACGTCCGAGGGACATAAGGAAAAGAAATGCTTCTTTTGCAAGGACTCTTCCCATTTTAAGAAAGATTGTGCCAAATTTCACGCTTGGCGAGTGAAGAAAGGTACATCTTTTGCTCTTGTTAATTCAGAAGTTAATTTAGTTTCAGTAACTAGATATACTTGGTGGTTGGATTCGGCTACCACAACTCACATAAGTATATCTATGCAGTGTTGCTTGAACTCCCGACAGCCAAATGATGACGAGAAGTACATCTATATGGGGCTGGAAAAGGGGTTGAAGTTGTGGGCATTGGGACTTTTCGGTTGTTATTATGTACTGATTTTTATTAAGAATTAAATAACACATTTATTGTACCGTCTTTTAGACGAAATTTGATATCAATTTCTATTTGGACAAAGAAGGATTTGTTTGTTCATTTGGTAATAGAAAATGCGATATCTATTTTAATTCTGTGTTGTATGGAACCAGTCATTTAACTGATAATAACAACCTTTATTTGCTTCATATAGAAAGTTCATACAGTGAGTCCCATAATACTGAAACAAAAGGCACTAAACGCAAATTTTCAAATGAAAATTTCTTTAAATTATGGCATAAGCGTTTGGGTCATATCTCTAAAAGGAGAATTGCCAGACTTGTGTCAGAAGGAATTCTTGAAAAACTTGATGATTCATATCATAATATTTGTGTTGAGTGTATAAAGGGAAAAACTACAAATAAGAGCAAAGTAGGAGCTAAGAGAGCTAAGGAAGTCTTAGACTTGATACATACAGATATTTGTGGACCGTTCCCTACAGCTTCTTGGAATGGTCAACAATATTTTATCACATTCATAGATGATTACTCTCGATATGGCTACCTATATTTAATTCATGAGAAATCACAAGCCTTGGATGTTTTTAAGTTGTTCAAAGCCGAAGTTGAAAACCAACATGGTATATCAATTAAGGTTAATAAGATCTGATCGTGGTGGTGAATACTACGGAAGGTACGACGGATCAGGTGAACAACGTCCAGGTCCATTTGCTAGATTTCTTAGTGAGTGTGGGATCGTTCCTCAATACACCATGCCGGGTTCTCCGAACATGAATGGTGTAGCTGAGAGACGAAATAGAACCCTTACGGATATGGTACGAAGTATGATTTGTCGTACAACTTTACCTCACTCACTATGGGGAGATGCATTAAAGACCGCAATGTATATTCTCAATAGAGTTCCTACAAAAGCTGCTAACAACACCCCTTATGAGTTATGGACGGGTAAGAAACCTGTCTTAAAGCACTTACGAGTTTGGGGATGTCCAGCTGAAGCAAGGCCTTATAAGCCAAATGAAAAGAAACTGGATGCAAGAATTGTTAGTAGTTATTTTGTAGGATATGCTGAAAGATCACGGGGATTTAAATTCTACGATCCTAAAACAAGAACATTTTTTGAGACGGGAAATGCTCGGTTCTTTGAGGATGTTGAGTTTGGGGGGCGGGGGCGGGGGAAGATAATGTTAAAGGTTTTGTGTTTTAGGAGGAGTTGGAAAATATTCCTTTTCCTGCAGTAGTTGTTGTCATGATCAAGCTTTCATTCCTAACATGATTCAACAACATCCGGTACAAATCCAAGACAATGCTGAACTTCCAACTCATCAAGATCATCCAGTTATTCCTCAATCCATTATACATGAGGAAAATGTGGATCAAACTCAACATAATCAAATTCAAGAAGAGCCTGTGCCTTTAAGAAGATCCACTAGAGAAAGGAGAAAAGCAATTTCAGATGATTATGTTGTTTTTCTTCAGGAACATGATAATAACATTGGCTTAGAGGGAGAGGATCCACTCACCTTCCATGAAGCAGTCAATGGTTCCAACTATCAAAAGTGGATTAATGCCATGGGTGAGGAATGCAATCCATGAAAGATAATAACGTTTGGGATCTTGTCTCATTGCCTGAAGGTGTGAAACCTATTGGTTGTAAATGGATTTTTAAAACCAAAAGGGATTCACAAGGTAATGTAGAAAGATATAAAGCTCGTCTTGTCGCCAAAGGATTCACCCAAAAGGAAGGCATTGACTATAACGAGACTTTCTCTCCAGTTTCTTCGAAAGACTCTTTTAGGATCATCATGGTACTTGTAGCGCATTTTGATCTTGAGTTACATCATATGGGTGTAAAGACCGCTTTTCTTAATGGAGACATTGAGGAAATAATTTATATGTTACAACCGGAGGGGTTGGATTCCAACGAATCTAGCCAATTGGTTTGTAAACTTAAGAAATCTATCTATGGGCTTAAGCAAGCTTCCCGTCAATGGTATCAAAAGTTTCATCAGGTTGTTCTCTCATTTGGGTTTAAAGTGAACCCTGTTGAATATTGTGTATACCATAAGTTCAGTGGGAGTAGCTTTGTTTTCTTAATCTTATATGTGGATGATATTTTGCTTGCTAGTAGTGATGTAGAACTGCTTCGAGAAACCAAGAAATTTCTTTCGGAACAATTTAAAATGAAAGATCTTGGTGAAGCATCCTTCGTATTAGGGATCCAAATTCATCGTGATCGTTCACGAGGAGTTTTAGGAGTATCACAGAAGGGTTACATCGAAAGTCTATTAAAACGATTTAGCATGCAAAATTGCAGGCCACATGATACCCCCGTATCTAAAGGAGATAAATTTAGTTTGAACCAGTGTCCCAAAACTGATATTGATTCCAAGTTTATGGAAAATATTCCTTACGCATCAGTGGTAGGGAGCTTTATGTATGCGCAGGTTTGCACTCGTCCGGACCTCGCATATATTGTTGGAATGCTTGGTAGATATCAAGCTAATCCAGGAAGAGAACATTGGGTAGCAGCCAAAAGAGTCTTCAGATACTTACAAAGCACAAAGGATTTAATGGTCACATATGGGAAGTCGGATAGACTTGACATCATTGGATTTTCTGATTCCGATTTTACTGGATGCCAAGACAGTCGTAAATCGACATCTGGCTATCTTTTTCTGCTAGCTGGAGGTGCAGTTTCATGGAAGAGTGTCAAACAAACACTCGTTGCATCTTCCACTATGGAGGCTGAATTTGTAGCTTGTCACGAGGCATCTAATCAAGCTATGTGGCTGCGAAACTTTGTTTCAGGACTGCAAATAGTTAATGGTATTGAAAGACCACTTAAGTTGCACTGTGACAGTAGAACAGCAGTCTTGTACTCAAATAACAACAGGAGCTCTTCAAAATCTAAGCATATAGATATTAAGTTTCTTGTTGTGAAGGAAAGAATTCAGAGTGGGTTCATTAGTATTGAGCATGTGGGAACAAACTCTATGATTGCAGATCCGCTCACTAAGGCATTAGCACCCAAGGCCTTTCATGATCATGTTACAAATATAGGTGTTGTTGCATTTGATGCCATTTGATTTAGTGGGAGTTTGTGTTTTTATTTATGCTTGGTACTGTACTTAATGTCATGACATTATTCAGTTATTTTCAGTTTTCATTGTTTACTCTGAATTTTGATGTCATTTGGTTAAAGTTGGACCAGTTGAAAATAGGCATGTGCAGATCACATTACATGTAATTTTCATGCTACACGTCCACACTTGATTTATATCATTTAGTTAAATTGATGCATGAGATTAATGTGGGTTTAGTTGCAAACAATAGCAACGACTGCCTCTTTGGTCCTTGTGTTAGTGAGACTAATGGACGGAATCGGTTTAGATGACTTTTCTAGTTGTGTACACATTAAAGATGTAGAGATGTATATGCAATAGAAGTTATATGTACATGGTTATATATAGTCCAAGTGGGAGATTGTTAGAATTTGGACTATAAATCATGTACATTTATGCATAAGGACATGTAAACGTACATGTATTGCATGAAATTATTGTGTATATATTTCTATTATATGGTATAAGGACCCAATTGAGGTGATCTATTTAATTTAGGGTCTTTGTCATCTAAAATACAAGTGTGGTGGCTAAATTATAAATGTGTAGAATTCCTGGGGTTTAATTGTTAATTATTGATGGACTAATTAACAATTAACCCATTAAGATTTATGGGTGTGGTCCCTGACTGTGAAATTTAGTATATAAAGGAAAAGGGATTGAGAAACCTTGGACATCCATCAGTCATCAAATTCCAAATAGTCAGAAGACCTCCTCCCAAAACCTAACTCCTCCAGCGCCGCCATCTTCTCCCTAAGCACCGCCTCCGGTGACTTCGCCTTCTTCGCAGCCGGAGCGCAGTGGACTTGCTCGGGTTTCAGGCTTCTTTAATCTACCCAATGGAATTAGGTACGCTTCCGTGTTCTTCATTTTTCTCAAAGATCTGACATGAATGTTTCTGGATTATCAATTGCATGTTCCTTGAATTTCTTACACTTGTAGCCACCTGCGGCCTTGCAGCACCATCACCTTCTCATGGTCCATGTCAAGTCCCTAAAACCTCCATCTTCTCACGTATGCCTCCACCATTTCGGCAACCCCGCAGCCGGCCACCCATCTCCATCTTCTCTTGTGTGCACCTCGTGCTCCCTGAGCTCCACTGCCCTTTTTTCATTGCTGCCCACTGTGAAGGCGGCTGGGCCTCAATTGCCATCGATTGAGAGCCACCTCAGTCAATGAAGCACCGCTGCCCACCCGAACTGCTGGCCCGATTCTCCTCTCCAGCATCACATGACTGTGCCACCACCACACCTCCAGTCATCTTTGTTTCTGCCTATGGCCAACTCAGGCCAAGATTCAGCCAAAACCAAGCAAGAGTAAGAGGGGGTTTGGGAAAGAAAGAAGATGAGAAGAAAAGAGAAAAAGAGAAAAATAATTTGAAAAAAAAAAAGAGCAAAAGGACTTGTTGCCAATGCTCAAATGGCCTAGTAGTAAAATAAGAGAAGGAAAAAAGAAAAGAAAAAAGAAGAGAGAAGAAAAAGGAAAAGAAGGAAAAAAAAAGAAAAAAAAAATTTCTCACCTCGTGAATGTGCTTCCACCAACCAAAGGCTACAAACTTGTCCAAAAGTTAAATCGGTTTAGGGCCAATTTGTGGGCTTATTCAGAAACTAATTCTAACTAAGGGTTAGCCTACAAACTCTTCCGAATATCATTTTGACTAAGGACCGGTCTGCAAGTTCATTCAAAAGCCAATTTAGCTAAAGGTTAGCCCATGGGCTTTCCCATAAGTTAATTTGGACTAAAGGCTAGTTCGTGGACTCACTTAAAAATCTATTCGGATTAAAGGTCAGTTTGCAGACTCTTCTAAAGGTCTATTTAGATCAAATATTGGCTTGCGAGCTTGTTTGAAAGTCCAATCGATTTAGGACCAGCTTGTAGGCTTGTCCGAAAATCAAATTCAGATTCAAGACTAGCTTGTAAGCTCATTTAAAAGTCTAATCGACTAAAGTTCAACTCGCGGGCTCGCTTGAAAGTCAAATCTATTTAGGGTCAGCCCAAAAGCTTACCCAAAGTCATTATGATAGATGAAGGACTCTTAAACCAAAATAAAATTAATGGCTATAAATTGATTAAATTAAATGACTCAATCACATTGAACTCAAACTAATTCAACTAAAACAAATAAACCAAACTAGATTAACTTGAACAAAGTACCAAATGGACCTAAATCGACAAAAATAAATGGACTGAAACTAGTCTAAATATGCAGAAGGACCTCTCTACCGGTCGATTGCTTGCTTAATTTGCTAACCGGTCCTAATCAACCAAAACTAGCAAAGCTTTGTCGGTCGATCGGTACTCTTAACCGATCAACCAGTTTTGGTAAGCCAAGAAACTACAAGCCCTCAGTCAAATGACTAGTACTCGAATTGGTCATTCTGTTTAGATAAACTTAGAATAACACCATTTTAGCCGATCGACTAGTACCCCAACCAGTCATCCATCTCAGTTAGAGAAAAATAATGACTTGGGTTTAGACCCAACCCTAATCGAATTCAAATTGAACCAAGGCTTGATCGGTCCAAATCTATTCAACTTGGATCAAACTAGGTTCAAATCAAGTCAATTTGAAATCACAACAAATTTGAACTCCATCCAAACAAAATAACAACAAGTTCAAATTGAGCTCTAATTGTGTCAAATTCTACTTGAACTAAATTACAACAAATTTAAATTGGACTCTAATTGAGTCAAATCATACTCAGATTAAATTTAAAAAAGTTTAAATTAATCTCTAATTGAGTCAAAACTGCATTCAAATTAGCCAAGTTCGAACAGATGCCTAATTAGGTTAGACAACCAAATTCTAATCAGGTTAAATCAAGTTTAAATCCAAACCTAATCAGATTAAGCTAAGCTCAAACCAAACTCTAATCAAGTTAAGAAAGTTCAAGTCAAATATTAATTGGATTAAATTGAACTCAAATCTAAATCCTAATTGGGTCAAACCAAATTTGAACCAAATACTAATAAGATTAATTGAACTCAAATTTAGACCTAAACTAGGTTCAACCTAACTCAAGACATGTCAACCTGAACCAGAACAAGGTTGAACTAGAAGCAGAACTAGGTCAAACCAGAACTAGAACTAGGGTGAACCTAAACTACAACCAAGTCAAACTTAAACCAGAATCAAGTTAAATCTGAACCAAAACTTGGTCAAACTTGAATAAGAATTAGTTCAAACTTGAACCAGAATCAAGTTGAAACAAACTAACTTGAACTTGGACCCAAGTCTATCAAAGTTCAAACCCGAATCCAATAAAGGTCCAACTCGATTTGCACCCAAACCTATTAACAAGTTGAACCTAGATCTATCAAGAACCTAATTAGGACTTGGATCTTAAGTCCATTAAGGATCCAATATAAATCCAATTAGGGTTGGATCCAAGATCAATTAGGGTTAGTTGATAATAATTTCAAAGCCATTGATAATATCTCATAGTTAATCAATAACATGCCTAAGAGACTATCGATTATTAATTAGTGATACTTCAAACCTAATCAATAATACATCTAAGAGGTTATCGATTATCAAATTAAAAATGGTTAACAAAAAGCCAAGGTTGCTAATCATTCTAAATTAAACTAAGACAGGCTTGAACTTATTTAGCCAGTCAACTAAACGTTATGTTCAAATAAAGTCAATTGACAATATGCTTAAAGCTATCGGCCATGCTTTAAAGCTAAGCCAACTCGAAAGCCATTAGTGATGCTTAGCTAAGCCAATCCCAAAAACTATTGGTAATACTTCAAAACTAATTGACAACATGACAAGAGACCTTCGATTATTAAATTAGAAATAATTAGCATAAATCTAAGACTACTAATTATTCTTAAATCAAATATCAAAAGAGGTCAACTAAATAAGAAAAAAGCTATCAGTAATACTTTAGACCCTAAGAAGATCAACTTACACAAGCTAAGATAGTCAACTATACCATCAACATATTATTAACATCCATCAAGGATCAAATTAAGATACATTTGAGTCGATTTCCACTCAGTCAAGTACCGGGAGTGGGGTAGCAGCAAACATCAAGCCTTTTGCTATTTTCCTTTCTTATTTCATACTCTTTTAAGATTATGAACTCATATTCATTACATTATAAAGTGAGGGTGTATCCTTACTTAAGTGCTTGTTGTTTTCATTTCTCTTTCTTATTAGTTAGGTTTTCTTACTTTAGCAGATTTTTGATAATTGCAAGATAATTAACAATAAGAGTTTGAGCCTATTGAAACTCATATTCCCACAATTTCTGATTGCGTATTCAAATCACCCTTAAATTTGATATGTTGTTTTGATATTGCTCTTTGGGATCTTTAGCTACCCTGAGTGGTCAATTTCAGCTCCATAGGCTTGAACTTATTTTACCCAATTAGGGTTCAGTTCAAACTTGGTTTGACCTAATTAGGGTTCATTTTAAACTTAGTTTGAAAGACTGAAGTTGGCTTTGACTGACTTAACCCGATTAGGATTTAATTTAAACTTAATTTAACTCAATTAGAATTTAGTTTAAATTTGGTTTGGTTTCATATTAACTCAATTTGTATTTGATTAGTGTTGGGTTCGAACCAATTTTGACTTGTATTGACTCAATTAGGATCGGATTGGATTTGGGATTTGATCCAATTTGAGTCAAGCTGATTCAATTTTAACTTGATTGGGGTTGAGTCTAAATCGATTCGACACAAGTTGACCTAGTTTAAACCTGATTGGGGTTGAATTTAAATCAATTTGTCTTATATTAACTTAATTTGGATTTGGATCTATTTTAATTTAAGTATTAGTCTAATTATTTAAGTTTTAACTTAATAAATAATTAATTGTATTAGACAAAAGATTCAAAATTCTAATCCTAAAGAAAACTGGACGATCGACAGAAAATTTTTGCCAGTCTTGACTCATCAAAAATAGATGGCTGATTAGGGAATCAGATGACCATCAGAGCTAATATGTCAGTTCTGGTAGATCAGAATTGATCGATTGATTGTCCAAGCGGTCTACCAGTTTGAGAGATTTACCTCTAATGGCTAGCTTTAGTTTATTTATTTTAGGGAAAATTACCCACAACCCCCTGTAATTAGCCCTAATTACCTACAACCCCCTGTAATTTTCGGAATTACCCACACCCCCCTCCTTTTCAAAATATTTACCTACACCCCCCTGATTGTTATTTAATTAAAATTTTTCTAAAAAATTTTGATTTTACCCTCAGTTATTTTTAAAATTAAACCCCTAAAACCTTATTTTTTATTATTTAACACCTCAAAATTCGGATTTTTGCAAATAACACTCCGAAATTATTTCGATTTACATAAAAGTCTCCGAAATTCGGATTTTTGCAAATAACACATCGAAATTATTCTGATTTACAGAAGAGTTCGGGGACTTTTCTTTAAATCGGAATAATTTTAGGGTGTTATTTGCAAAAATCCAAATTTCGGGTTGTTAAATAACAAAAAATAAATTTTTAGGAGTTTAATTGTAAAAATAACTCAGGGTAAAATCAGAATTTTTTGGAAAAATTTTGATTAAATAACAATCTGGGGGGTGTAGGTAAATATTTTGAAAAGGAGGGGAGTGTGGGTAATTCCGAAAATTAAGGAGGTTGTAGATAATTAAGGCTAATTACAGAGGAGTTGTAGGTAATTTTTCCTTTATGTTATTAATTTAGTTCCTTTTAGTGAAACGTTCAAGTCAAATTGATTTAATTAATTTAGCCAAATCGACTTAATTTTAATATAATTAAATTAATTAATTTATGTTAATCAATTTGTTTTAATTTATTAGAGAGTCCTCAAGCTGTCAATTAATAAGAATAGTATTGGGTGAGTTCGCAAGCTGTTTTTAAATCAATTTAACTTTCAAATGAGTCCACTGATTTAAATAAAAAATTAGTTTTAGAATGAGTCCATAGACTAGATTTAAATCGATTAATTTTTGGACAATTTCATGGAGTGACCTTGAGTCAAAAATTAATTTTCAGGTGAATTCCCGATTATTCTTAGATTAATTAACTTTTAGATGAGTCTGTAGACCAATCCTAAATCATTGACTTTTATTTTTTTCGTATACAGCTCGGCCCCTCGACTTTCTTTCTTTTCTTTTTATACATACAAATATTATGCCTCTTTCTCTTTCTTCACCCTTCTCGACCAGAGCTCCATCACCGTGGCTGACCCTTCTCGTGTCAATGTTCTGTCACCTTGTGCTAGGATCTTGCTCTGCTGGACGGTGGCTAGTCTTGGATGGGAGCTGGGAGGTTGAATAGCAGCTGTTACGGGCATCAACTTGGTGGCTTTTCCTGGAGAGTAGCTACGTGTGGAGGCTCCAAGACGTAGTTGGCTTTGGCTAGGCGAGATCCGACAGCTAGTGAGGCTCTGGCATGGCATCATGAGGAAGTGGTGCAGAGGCCACAAAGCGGAGGTTGGTGGCTTTGTGTAGATGAAGTGCTGGTGGCAGTTCTGGCACCAATGCAAAGAGGCTGTAGGAGCATGGACAAGTGCTGGACCGGCGTGAGGGCGAGGACAATGGAAGAGAAGTAGTTGAAGATAGGCTATGGTGTTGGGAGATTCAGTGACAATGGGGTGTGGCCAGGCAATGGCTGACCGGGATTCAATGGGGATCCGACCATAGGTAGGCAAGACAGTAGCATGGTAGCACGACTTTTCTCTAGCGAGGTGCAGTGAGTTCAAGGGCCATGCTGGTTGAGAAACTCCGCTCAGGGTCTAGTTGGGGTCTGGCAAAGATCCCTACTAGGTTTCATCTCCATCCTTCTTCGTACTCAAATTTTAGCTTGTTCATCTCCTCTCAGATTCTCATCTCTCTCCTTTTTTTGATGCAAAATTGAGAAGATAACAAAATCATGATTCGAAATGCTAAAATAATCGATTTCTCCATTCAAAATTTGAGCTAATGATTTATTTATCTTTTATGGATAAGATTTGTTATGGATGTGGATTAGTTTCTATTTGAATTTCAAATTATGCATGAGATATCTCACTTGGTTCGTGTGGATAATATTCTAGATGGTAAAATCTAGTTGAGTTATACCCATTTGTAATATGGCAAACTTGAGGAGGTATTTTGTAAAATTTTACTTCGTGGACTAAATCATAATCTTAATGAATTCAGAGGGCTTTCAGATAAATTTATCCCTCTTAGGACCACTTTGTAAATCCTAATTTTATTAGGTACTTATCCATAATAATTTGTAAATATCAAAATTCTAGGGAATTATGTGTGAAATCTGTAAATTTTAAAATTCCAAGGATGTTTTTGTAATGATGTTTCGATATAAGGATTTATTTATAAGCATTTTTAATGTAAGGAACTATCTATAGGAAAATTTTGATTATGGGTATAAATTATAAAGATTTATCTAGTCTAATGACATATTTGTAAAATTTATATATTTTTTATTTTAGCTCATATTTTTGATAAATTTTAGATCTAATTTTGATCAAAATATCTAACCCACTCAACCCGTTTTAACTTGAGCCTAAATTTTCTGTTAATTCATGTTTGAATCAAGCTTAATTTTTAGTCAAATTTCATCGTAATGTAAGTCTAATTGAGATTCATATTTGAGGTATATTTTAGTAGCATTCAAACTTCTATTTTAACTAAATTTTAAATGGATTTCATTTTAATCAAATTCGATCCAAACAAAACCTATACATATTCGTGTGCACAAGTTCTAATGGTATTGATTTCCTTTGACTTGAATCATTTTAGAAGTTTCTCCACAACTGCTTGCCAATAATATATTCTTCACATAGTTGATATTGATAATTAATAAAGGGTAACTCCTTCACTATATGAAGTCTTACTAATAATCTTAACCCTTCAAAATTAAAATGCCTATATTGAAGATGTCAAATCTACCTTTGCTATCATCCTTCCTTCACCCTCTCTAATATAGGGATTACAATCCTTCATAATAATATAATACCCCTTCTCAAATAGTTATTCTAAACTTATAATATTATTTTTATGTTTGGAACATAGTAAACATTAGAGATCCATTCTATTATGATTTACGGTGAAAGTTTCATAAATCACTTTATTCTCAAATAATATAAGAAATAAAAAATAATGCAAGATAAAAATAAAAAGAGACACAATAATATATATGGTACATCTAAAATCGGATTATATCCATGGAGGGAACGAGAGATCCACTATCAACAATTTTTATAAGAGTTTCAATAAAAAATTTCACTCTTTCTTATCCAACTAAACTCTTCACTAAGTCTCAATGACATCTTTATTGTTAGAGAGAATCTCTAAGAGAGTATTATGGGGAGCCATCATGAAAGATCATCTAAAAAATAGTAAAAAGTCCCACGTACAAAAGCTGATACACTCTCTCTTACTCTTCTTCTCTATTCTTTCCATGCCTCTCTCTTTAAAATACACTCACCAAAAGTACTAATTTTTGCGAATACCGCAATAACACGTCCATCTATATTATTCTTAGAAATATCATCTATCATTACTATTGCTATATTTGAAAACTCTATCTGTTTAAGCTCTGAGTAATACTACCTAATGTGGCTATACTTCTTACAAGAATAATATTACACTTTCATCTTTAATTTTGATTTGAATCATTGCTTACCTTTTCGATGTTCTCTCGATCTTCTTCTTTCGTGAGTCATCAATAATTCACCAATCTCAATATCAATATTAGAGTTTCTCCTTTTTTTGTTAGAAATAAGACTTGTTATCACATCTTCCATCTTGAGAGTTTCTTTATTACAAAAAATTGTAGTTACAATATGATCATTCAAAGTAGAAAGAGACATCATGAGAATCAGCACCTTATCATCCTCTTCAAACTTCACATCAACATTTAGTAAATCGTTAATAATCTTATTGAAGATATTTAGGTAATGTAACACAATTATACCTTTATTCACTGTACAATTATTGTTTCAAGTAGAACTTGTTTGTGAGATTTTTCGACAAATACAATTTTTAAATTTTGTTCAGACGTCCACCATCATCTCCTCATCGATGACATTATATAAAATCTCATCAGTCATGCTTAGAATAGTTAAATTCAATGTCTTCTTATGTATCTTCTTCTAATCTTCATCATTTATATTAACCAACTTTTTTTTTATGCTCTAATGTCTTTACAGATCTTGATAAATAAGAATTATTTTCATTTTTTTCTATTATAAGACAAAATTTATATTGTCGTCAAATTTTTTCACCTCGAGTAAGGACTTTGTCATTTTAGTTGTTTACTCCTATATTCTGATACCAGTTATTATGATTTACAGTATAAAGTCACATATTACCTTATTATCAAATAATACAAGAAATAAAATGTAATGTAAGATAAAAATAAAAAAATATATAGTGATATACGTGGTTCACCTAAAATTGGGTAACGTCAATGAAGAGGAGTGAGGGATCTATTATCAATAGATTTTACAAGAGTCTAGAAGAAAATTTTCACTATTTCTTATCCAACTAAACTTTTTATTAGGTATTAGCGATACCTTCATCTTCAAAGAAAATCTCCAAAAGGGCACTATAAGGAACTAACATAAGAGACCATTAAGAAGTATTAAAAAGACCCACGCATAAGAGCCGAGACTCTCTTTCTCCTTTTCTCTTTTCTCTCTATTTCTCTCTTATTTAACCCTAGTACCACATCTAAATCCTATGTATTAAGTATTTATAGGCTATTATTGAGTTTGAGTTCTATTCTAATTAGAACTACTAATATTACATAATAGATATTTAAAATCAAATATAAATCTAAATCCAACTTTGGATTCTTACTTTAATTCAAAGTCTAATTCAAGTTTGAGAGATTCATTCATCAAAATTCACAAACAAGCTCCTTTTTCACACATGTTGTTGCTTGCACTAGTGTTTAAAAACCATGCATCCATCTATTCTTTATCATCTTTTTTGTAGATAAGCAAAGAGTAGCTCTTTCATCATGTCTATCCTCAGTGTAGTTGGCACTTTTTTCAATGTTAGTATTTGAATTTTTTCAATATTTAGAAGTAAAATGAATATATTTACCACAACTATAATATTGGAATTTAGATTTGTCATACTGAGTCTTGAATTGACATCTTTCTCTTTCACAACCTCTTGTTTGATTTTGAGTTATTTCTTTCGCATTTGTTGATGATCATCCACTTCTTCCTCCTTATCCTTGTCTTGGCCATGACCAATTCCTTATCCTTCTTGAGACTACTCTCCACTTGAATCTCCTTACTTTTCCTTCAATGCTAATTTCACTTGAAGAACTTGATCCAAGGAATCTTCCTTCTTTTTGAGGATCCTTTGTTCATGAACTTACAAGCAACTCATATGCTCATCAATTGTCATTATATCTAAGTCTTTGGACTCTTCAATAGATACAATAATATAATTAAATTTTGAAATAAGTAATTAGAGAATTTTCTCCACCGCCCTATATTATCAATAGTTTCACCATTTTTTTATTTGATTTAAAATAACCAAAACTATTATGAAATAATCTGAAATCAATTTGAACTCCTTCATTACAAGAGTTTCAAACTCACCATTTAGGGTTTGTAGCCTAACTCTATTTACCTTTTCAACTCTCTTATGAGAATTTGGAAGGATATCTCATACTTCTTTTGCATATGTAGCACCAACAACTCTTTTGAAGTTGTCTATATCAAGACCGACATGGATAAAAATGAGCGCCTTTTCATTTTTCTTTCAAGAATCTTGTAGGGATTCTCATTATGCCGGAATAAAAAATGCTTCACCTTGAGACACTACAAAGTCTTTATTAATGACTTCAAGAAGATTTTGCAATCCAAGTAATGCTTTCATTTGCATGACCCAATGGTTAAAGTTGTCTTCGGTGAGCTTTGGAATAAAATAGTTATTGACTATCATCTCTTTCTTTATCGATATTGACTCATTGCATACTTATGACATCGATTATTTAGACTTAATACCACTTTATTGAAAAAAAAAATAACTAATTTGGTAGAAGATAATTCCATTTACTTCTTTTATATCAAAATACTTATAAAAATAGATCTTATATAAAAAGCATAGAGTGATATTTCCTTATCCCATACACATCCATTGAGAAGACCATATAGCGTGCCTTTCTAGGTATATGAATTTCATCACTTTCCAAATATTGTCTAGGATTTTTATATAATATATTTTAGTTTTACTCCAATAATGTAAACCTTTGAGAAAGATTCACAACTTGATTCAATCAACAATCCAAAACTTCTACTATAAAAAGACAACCTCAAGCAATCAGCTACATATATACCAAAAAGAATGCTTCTTCCGTATCTCAAGTGTAATACATGCGTACAGCCATTTTTGAGAAACCATATAATGAGATGATGTATGTATGACTAGAATAGAGATCAATTCTGAAGATGGATCAAATGAACGGATCAATTTTGCAGATGGATCGAGTATATTCTGATCAACACAAATGTTTCGTGCTCAAAGCCGTCAATTGTCACTGAGTATCACGCAAATTAAATTAGGAAAAATCTAAACTAATCATTTCTCAATGATAGACCACCCTCAAGATAAGGTTTTAAGTTTGGTCCAAATTGGACTTTCAGCAACTCGATCTAAAATCTAATTTCATACTTTCATAAATTTTATCTTTCATTATATATTTTATTTTATATCAAATAATAGTTTGGCTGGGATGATAAGCGCTTTTCAATTTGTGGAATTTCACATTGGTGGTACAATTTCTGTTTTTCAATATTTTATGTATTTTTAACTGAACATTATATCCTTAATAATTTTAATATATATATATTCTTTTTGGATTTTTAAAAAAAAATTTATAATATTTTTAAATTTAAAGTTAAATTACAGTTAAAGAAAATTAAAACATAATTTGCCCAATTTTACTTGAGTTCGAATCTTAGGTGATACAATTTATTTTTCCAATATTTTATTTATTTTTATCCAAAATATTATGTACTTAATCATTTTTAAAATATATATATCTAAATTTTTTTGATTTTTTAAAATTTTATAATATTTTTTAATTTAAACTTAAAATATAATTAAAAAAAATTTAAAAATAATTTTGGTAGAAACTGAAATAAAATGATTCACGTGTATCAACTTTGATGAATGATAAAATCGATTTAAAATTAAAATTTAAAATTTTAATTTAAGGTAAAATATAACTTCATTTAATTTCGACAAGAAGGAGATGCATAAATGAACAGAATAAAATAGTGGTTTCAGCAGGAAACAATTTGCATAACAGAAAATTGGGCCCTAAAATACCATTTGTCCTCTGCCTGAGCCAGGTAAATTTGGTCCTATCAAAGAAGGTAATCATCCGAATCTATGGATTTTGGCCCCAAATTTGGATTAAATAAGGAGTTTAATTCAGATGATCGACAGCAACGAGAATTTCAATTTAGAGGTTCAGCTTGAACCGGGTTTGCATGGCATGCCCGACTTTTCCACAGAATCCATCAACATGCTGCCACAGAAACAATGGAATTTCTTTTGAAATTCCATTTATTGAATCTTATCACTAACAATATTCACGAGCATTTCATTCTCTGTTGCAGAAGCAACAAAATACCCTAGCTGGCTCATCGCCACGGATCACCCACCTCCGCCACCTCTGCATGAAAAAACCGCCACTATTTGAAAAACATCTGCTGTACCCATGAAAACCGTAATGCCTATAAAGCCACCACCCTCGCCTGACTCACCACCACATCTCCTCACACATCTTCTCACAAGTCACAGCACCATGGATCTCATCACCAAGCTAGTAACCCTAGCTACCCTCCTTCTGGTCCTCGAAACGGCCTCCGCCGTCCGGACGACGACTGAAGTCAGCGAGCAGATCTTCTACTACAAAAAGGGTATATCCTGCAAATGCCAGGAGGAAATGAAGAATCTCAGGCTTGATTCGTGCCATGAATTCACAAGGAACGGACCCCCGAGTGGCTTAGAGTATTGTAGGCCACCGGAGCAGTGCTGCCAGGTGGTAAGACAAGCGAGCCAGGAGTGCCGGTGCCCGATGATCAATCAGATGATGAGCGATGTGCTGAAGGGCGGGTGCGACTTTAGCAGGGTGAGGGAGATGCAGGAGCGCGCAGAGACCTTGACGCAGATATGCAGCTGCGGGCCGCAGCGCTGTCCCATTATTAGGAGTGCTTAAACTACCTTTGCCACTCCTCGGGGCTTTATGTATTAGAATAAAATGAGATGATTAACGAATCAGAAGCACGCCATAATCGTGCGTGTAGCTGTGTTCTCCTCATCTTTCATCCAATGAAATCGTACTTTTTCAATTCATATCCAGCACAAACCTGCTGTAAAGAGATCATGTGAAGGCGACGATCAAGAAGAACTGATAAAACAGAATAATAAAGCAAAACTGATCAGAATTAGAGATCTATCTTCTGTTTTTAACGGCAAAAAAAATATATGCAGGTTTCCATACTATCAGTCGTGACCTTACCTCTATTCTAAACAAAACGGGGTCAATTAATTTCCAACCCTAACCAAAGATAATTCATTACCAAACACTTGGTTATCATGGCCAATTCTTTGCGCTGAACTTTGTGGAAAGAAATTGTTGGACGTCGTCTGGCATCAAAATATGAATCTCAGTTGACTATCATCGGTAGCTCCAATTTCACCTCCTTCGCCTTTCAACTTCGCCTCCTCTTCGAATTGTCTCGCTGGGCACTAAACAAGAACCTGGTCCAGCCTTCTGCACTTGAAGCAGACATTCAGGAGACTCTTCTGAATTTACTACCTTGGGGCATGTTTGGCAGCGGACTAGCCTGGGGTTAAACGCAACCAGTTACCAAACAAAATCGAGGTAGGAATAGTCGACAATTACTATTATGCCCAAATTAAATCGACTTACTATAAAAAAATTTTTAGCAAAGAACAGTGAATTAGCCATTTAAATTATTATAAATTTATCAAAATAATATGTACTTTATTATTATTAGAAAAATCTATGTGCGTTATGTTGAAAGTTTACCATCAATCATTTCTTATTCAACATGCTTTTCTATCCAATTTTTAATATTTAATTTAATATAATAAATTATCATGATCCTAAATTTTTATACCTAAATTTAAAAGTTTATTCTTCCATATTTTTTTCTCTTAATTTACAAAAATTTTGAACAGTCAAATACTATACTATTTTCTTTTAAATTTAGCTAGTCATTGATAGAGAAATGGTGTTTGAATATTTAATTTTTTTCTTTGCAAATAAAAGAGGAGAAAGTTGGGGAAAAATAAGTTATTAAACTTATTTAAAGACTTTAACGGATAATAATATTTTCATATTAAATTAAATATTAAAATATGATAAAAATAATTACTTGTGAATTTTTATAATAATATTGATGATACAGTAAAGTGAACTGGTTGGGTTAAAGGATCAATAAGAACCAAACTCCATACCAATCATGAGCCAATACACCTAAAGTGAAGAATCACCTTGAGATCGAATTGCAATAAGCTCTCGAGACATGATTACAAGAGATTCGACTGATTCCAACATAGAGGCATAAAGAGTTTGGTGTCTTCGGCCGAACCAATTATATCAAGTATCCATTGATCTCAAATACTGCAATATAAGCATATCAGATTTTGGATTGTTATGTACTCTTATCCTAAAGCAAACCCCAATAAGTTCGGAATCAGTGGTAATCTATCACAAGTAATCCAGAAAGATTACGATCTCTAAATTACGGAATTTGGATATGCTCCATAACCTATGAAATATGGCCAACTCCGAGAAGATAAGGACTAATGTCTCTCTATTCTCAATAATAGACTCTGCACACCAATAACTAACTTGAGCATTAGAACAGTCGCCGTCGCAAAATTTTAGATGGTTCTCCTCACTTTTTCTCCTGTTGCAGATTAATGGAAGAGCGATTTAGTAAATCAATCTCAAGGAACCTCTCAAATCAAAATCGGTAGAGAATTGAGCTTCGTCAATAAATTAGTTCTTTCATTTAAAATCTACTTTGCTTTTCTTTTTGGCTAATCAAAGAGATTTTCATGATCTTTCAATAATGTCGCCCAAAGTAGCACGAACTTCATCGTCGAAGAATCCGTTGGGGGCAAATAATTCCCATACCGACAGAATCCCATAATTCATTAAATGGGCCAAGTGCACCCATCAACAAGCCACCTCGGTGCCTAAGCCGCCACCACATCATCATGTTGCTACCTAAAAAACAACATTTGAGGTACCTCCAGGGTCCACCAATCCAGTAAGCGAGCAAGAGTTTCAAATTCTAACCACTGTTGTATAGCATATTACACAATTGTTAGAAGTTCAAGCATGGACTATGCAGACACTGTAAATAACAACAATAAACCTAGCTCTAACCCAAGGAGCTACACCGAATCAAACACATGAGCTGCAGCATCATGTTATGAGCCAGCCACACTTCAAATGCGTGGTAACACCCAAGCTACCATGACCTATTGGCGGCATTTTTCTTTTGGTACCACCTCTTAAAGGACTATGATAGGTGTGGCCCTACCTATGATATGGTTGATGAAACCATGTGTTTTCTACACGCTAGTCGAGCATTGGCTAGGAATGCCTATGATGCCCCAGGAGAGGCTATGGCATATGTAATTGTGAGAGATCTAGAGCCCTAGGCCATCTAAAGTACATGAGGTACAAATCTCCTCTGATCCCCAAAATTGTGTATTCTCCCATTCAGCTAAAGTTTTGGCAGCCTCCATATGAGACATATGATAGTTTGAAAGTTTTGATGGATCATGTTAGCACATTCTGGAATGCCATAATTATATAAGATACATAGGACTCCACTATGTGTAAGATATTTCCTACGACACTGTAGGGCCCAACTTAATCTTAGGCTGCCGGACTTCCAAAGTATTCAATCACCTACTTTGATGATTTGGTGGATAAGTTTATAAAATAGTTCGTCACATTGGTACCACAGCAAAAAGACCCATGACATTGCTAACACTAAAGCAAAAGAAGGGCGAGAACCTTAGGGAGTATTTGGCTTGCTTCAATAAGACTTGGTTTGGAGTGACCAAGTTAGACATCTCCATCATTCTCACTGCTACAATCAATAGAATTTGGTATCTTTGGATGGCCTATGAAATGGCCCCCTAACCCCCAAAAATCTAATGAAATTCATCCAACTAGTCAAAGAGCACATCGATACCGAAGAGGTCATTTCGGGAAAAAAAAAACTCTGAGGCTAGTAACAAACAAAAGAAAGAGCTTCAAAAAGACAGACCCTCTGAACCATAAAAGTAGAGAACTGAATAAAAAGAGTGTCAACATGAGTTCTAGGCTTATATGCCACCGAATAACTCTAAGACTGAAGTCTTATGACAAATTGAGCATCAAGACTTTCTACGAAGGCCTTATCTCATCTAATAACTCGGCAAAATCTTGACAAGACCAGGTATTGTCATTTCCACCAGAAGGCATGGTCATGACACCAAGAAAAGTAGACACCTCAAACATAAGATAGAAAGATTCATCAGAGAGGGACACGTCGAGCAATTTGTATGCTAAGGTGAATGAGCCAAAGGACTCACATGTGGGAATATCAACCATGAACCTCCCCTCAGAGGAACCACCCCTTGGAGTTGCAAAATCCACCTTCAAAGAGCAACGTCAACACGATCATAACAAGCCCACTAGCTCAAAGTGAAGTCTCGATGTTTGTCCCTAAATACTAAGCCATCACTTGGGGACACGAGGAAGAGAAGGTAGAAATAAAAAGATAAAATCGCAAGCCCAAGTATCGAGATAGTCTTTTCACGAAAGGATTTGGAGGGAGTTTGGACTCCACACAATGATGCAATTGTTATCTCAACAATCCTGGATAGCTATGTGACATAATGTATCATGGTAGATATGGGAAGCTCAGCAAATATTCTATTTATCTGAGTATATGACCAAATAAAAACTAAGCAAAAATGGGAGCCGTACGTCAGCACCATCACTAGATTTATGGGAAACTTGGTGACTCCAATTAGCACGATTGACTTACTCTTTATGGTCGAAGAAGATCCCAAAAGTAGCATGATCAAATCAAAGTTCATAGTGGTTCTCACACACTTCACTTATAATTGATATTAGGCCGACCAACTCTCAGTCAACTCCAAGCAATAATCTTTACTTTTTATCTAGCCATGAGATTTTTGACTAAACTTGATACAGGTAAAGCATAGGAGACCAAAGTTTGCCAAAGAAGTGTGAAATAGCTTATTGGCACAACAACCTCAATCGGAAGGGCAAAGCACTAATGGTAGCAAAGAGTAATGAGCTAATTGTCGAGCTAGAAATCACTGAAGTTGAACCTTGGGAGTGACTCATTGAAATCAAAGAATCCACCACCAAGCCCAAGATGTTCTTTGCCAAACCTATAGAGCAGCTTGCCAGCTTTGTTGTCGATGGGAGTTCTATATGAATCCTAAAACTTGGCACAAATGTTGTAAAACTGCTGTGCACTGAGCTAGGTGAGTTCTTGCAAAAAGCCAAGACATCTTTGCTTGGTCCTCCAAGGACTTGCTTGGCATTGATTCATTCGTGGCATAGCACAAGCTTGTTATAGCAAAGAATTACAAGCCAACCAAGTAGAAAAGGGGGTATTTCATCTCCAAACAACAAAAATCCATCGCTAGGGAGGTAAGAAAACTTCTCCATGCAGGGTTCATTAGAGAAGTTCATTACCCTAATTAGCTAGAAATTGTGGTAATGGTAAATAAGTTTAATGGCAAATGAAGAATGCGCGTTGACTTCACGGACCTAAACAAATCTTGTCCAAAAGATAGTAGTTGTTAGGCTCCACTTCGGATTATCAACTCTTGAGCTTTTTGGATATATTATCGGGCTATCACCAAATTTGAATGTACCCAAAACTGCCTTTATCACTAATCAGGGCACCTTCTATTATATTGCAATTTCTTTTAGGCTAAAAACTATTGGAGCAACGTACCAAAGAATGGTGAATAAAATCTTCTAGCCTTAGCTCAAAAGGAATATCAAGACATATGTGGAGGACATGCTAGTAAAAAGTCTTCACATTGAAAGATACTTGAAATATCTAGAAGAAACTTTTAACATACTTCAAAAGTTTAAAATGAAGTTAAATGAGATAGTTAATATAAGTAATTGAGATGAGTAGGGTAAATGATGCTGACAAATCATACCCTAGCCGTCACAATCAATTGTCATATCCCAGATATTATATAGTACATAGTATCAAATAGTTTAATGGCATAGATAATTCTGAGTAGCACATAGCTCACTTTATGTCTCTGTGTAGAGATTCAAGTAATAGTCCCTCGTTGTTAGTCCGTCAATTTTAGTAAGCTTGACAAGAGTAATATTCGAGTGGTATGCTAGATTGCAACTGAAATCCATACAAACTTAGATACACATAAAAGAGGCTTTCCAAATTAGATTTTGGAGGAGTTAGTAATAAAATGGTCATTATAGATCTTGTCTCAATACCAAAATACAATAATAAGTCAATTTTGTATTATATCACATGGTAAAGAAATCTCAATATTCAGTATAAATAATCCATGAGCCAATTTGAGATAGTGAACCTAGTCCTCAGTAACATTAGGGGAGAATGGATGACATCTTATATGAGTGTCTCTTCTATTCGTACTTTTCAAGATCTCATCATGCAAGTTATGAAGTTAAAAATGATTGACCCACCAATCTTATCTAGTTCACAAAGTTTTAAGAAGGAAAAAGATAAGGTAAATCGTGAAGAACCTTACAAAAATGTGATGGCTATATTCACAACAACTGATAAAAAAAAACCTCCAAACCCCACCATGAATAAAGGTAATCTACAAAAGTCACCAACTCTTAGAGGAGATGGAGAAGTGTAATAATATAATAATTTCCAATAATGGTTCGTAAAAAAAATATTCTTTCAGAAGAGAAAGAGTAGGTAAAATCTTCTTGAATGCCCTAAAGTTAAGCATTCAATTGCTAGAATCTAAGAGGCTAGGTGAGGCTAACAAAATAAATCATCCAAACTATTGTCCTTACTATTGAAGACTGCTATGTGTATAAGTATTAGGTCAAGAAGCAATATCGAGAAGACAAACTAACTCCTTTAAAGAAAGTCCTATTTAAAACACCCACCGAACACATCAATTATATTACTGTGTTTGAGAATTATTAACCACTTGCTGAAATCCTCTTTGAGGAAAAAGCACAATGTACCCTCGAATAAGGGTACTTATAGAACGTCTACATTTCAAAAGGCTAAAAAAATTGATGAAAAAATAATACAAAACCCTGAAGAGCCTAGGATAGTGATGAAGAAAGTCTCATACCTCACTTGCTCGAAGCTCAAGAAAAGAAAGAACATAAGCAAGAAGAAAAGGCTAATTCAGCCAGATAAATACAATATCTAGAAATCAGTCATCCAAGAATACATTGATACTCTGGATGAATATGTTCAGGGAGAAAGAAACTAAGCCACTCTTAAAGAATTCTTCTTGGATAAACTAAAAGCTTTATTAGAGGACCTTGATGTAGAAAATGAAGAAAGTGAATTTCTAGTGGCACTATACTTTGTCACATTTACCATCAGAGGTTTACAACCAAGCTAATTTCCACCTGTGTCAAGCCAATCTGAATATCTACAGTTAAGCCAGTCTAGATATTCACAGAAGAAATATCCTAAATACAAAATCTTGAAGGAGATTATGCTAACAAATAAAATATAAGAGTTTATACAAGGAATTTCTAAAGTCCTCTCTATGAGAAAACTTCATGTACTTAATTTTGATGTTGAATGGGAGGATTATCAAGCAATCATATCTTCCAAGGATATTCAGAAAACTACCAACTAGAAGCAAGAGTTCACTACCTCTTATCACATAATTAACCTCCAAAATGATTCTGAAGATGAACCTTATTAGTCTCATGATGTCAAATTTCAACTAAGGAGAACAAACCATATACAACTCTGAGGTAGGAAGGCACTACCTTCTAGACAAGCTCCAGTGCCTAGGGACAAGAATATCTCCAAGGACAAGGAAAAGAAAATTTAGATAAGTGAGAGCATGGAGCCCTTACAAGCCCAAAAAAAAATGATTTTGGCCAATTACTATAAAGAAGAAGAACCATCCTTACAAATATAAAAAGAGCCCAAAAATGCTCTACGTTCTGGAAGGGAGTAGTGAACATGAAGACACAATTCTAGATTAGTGTGGATTCTGTGGTGGGTAATGACCAGTCCATCCTCTTCTAAAAGGACAAATGTCTTAGTGGCATTAGTATCGAGATACTATATCCCACAACTGCCAATTTGCCAAGAACCCTTTTTTAAAAGTTGCTGATGTAAGAAATCAGGGTTCTTTAATTAGAAGGAGAGCTCCCTAGGAAGCCAGGAATTTGGAAGATACTATTAGAAACATAATCCCATACAACGTGGACCAAAGAAATAAGAGAGTTTAAGGGAGATAAGCATCATCCTTAGCCAAATCAGGATACGATATTCTGTCTAATAGAGGAATCCTAACCTCATTCCCTTTGAATGTGTGAAAACTCATTGCCCCTTCAAAATTAAAATATTTTCTTAGTTAGTATTTTACAATAAAATCCTCTTTGTAGATAACTTGAAGAAGAGAGGATGGAAAGGAACTGATCATCCCTGTGTGCTTTGCAATGAAGATACAGAAATAGTGGATCATATGTTTTGTTCCTGCCCTTTCCCTATTTTGATCTGCCAAAAAGTAGCATATTCTCTTAACCTCTCCAGGCTCCCTTCCTCCATCTATGACCTGATGACTATCTGGAGAGGGAACATTAGCAAAGAGGATAGAGAAATAAGGGATCTAATCATACTAACTCTAATATGACTGCTCTGAAAAGAAAGAAATTAGAGAACCTTCCATTCTAAGAGCAGAAACTAACAAAGTTTTATCAAATTTCGTTGCATAAACCTGAGGAGTTGGTGCCTCTATAATGATGAGAAACTGAATTACAAATTACTTAAAGTGATTAATATCTTATCAGATGACCGATTTTTCCTCTTTGTGCAGCAAGTTCAGCATCCAAGAGGCCCAGGTTGGATGACTGTTGGTCAATGATGTTGCTGTTGTGATGATTCTGCTGGTTTTGTTATTTTTTGAGCAATGCAAATCTTGTAGACCGGGTTATTTTTGTGAAACTAAATGATAGTACATATTAGGTTTTGTAAAGATATTTTATGTATCTTTTATTCCTTGTTTCAGGGATAAAATTTTTAAGAGTAAACTCTAGATTGCTCAAAAAAGAAAAAAAGTTAATTGATAGGGTTTTGTGATTATAATACAAAGCGATACTTTGTGCAAATATTAGTAATTCAAGGGTTTACTTGACAAAACATAGAATACACATAATACAATGATTTACCTACAATTATAAAAAAGTCGAAGACACTTTTACAATTTGGTAAAACTTTAAAAATTATTTGTAAATAGCCAAAAATAAAAATGTGGTTGCCCATCCAATATAATAGGCCGTGTTTTAAGCTTTAAGCCTTAAAAATTTTAAATCGTATATCTTAAATCTTAAATTCTAGATTATGAACTCTAAAATTTTTAGAATTTTAAATTCTAAATTCAAATTTTAAATTTTAAACTTTTAAATTTTAAAATTTTAAATTTTAAATTTTAAATCTTAAATTATCATGAATTTATTTTGAGACAAATAAAATGGTTTATGAATCAATAAAATAAAAATAAAAATAATCCTAAATTATAATTTGTCTTAGATAAGATAATAATAATTTGGGATTTAAAATTTAGAATTTGATATTTGATATTTCAGAGTTCATAATTTAGAATTTAGAGTTGATAAAAGATTTTTTTTATTTTTTATTTTTTATGTGGTACAATAATTTTGCAGGTAATCAATCATATGGTTTGAAAACGGATGAAAATCAAAATTCTCTAAATAAGATCTTATACTCACAATTATTTGTTTACAACGCCATACAAAAATACAAAATTTCTAAAATCCTTTATCCTAAATAATTTCACGTTTAGGGTCAAATTTTCAACAAATTGCATACAGCACTAATGCAAACGAATATTTGCATATCAGCCCTTGAAAAGCCGCAAATATGCGATCAAAATTTGCATGTACACCGTGTAGTGTGCTTTGAAAAATATGTACGTGCAAATAACAAAATGTGAATGCAAATACCTTGATATTGTAGGCGTCTATATGGCATATGGATTTCGTGAATACATGCATGAATGCTCGTGAATATAGGGGCATGTATGTAAAAATCCCCCGAGTGGAAAGACGCATGAACTTCTTGATACCTGTACTACAAGCAAAGAACGATCAAAGGTGAAGATGGAATGAATCCATGGATAAATTGGAGGATCAAATCTGAAATATTTGTACATTGTATTGTGATCATGATGAATCCGGAAGGACACGACCAAACGAACCATTACAATCGAAAAACGCATCACAAAACGTGAACCATTGCAATAAAAAGATGTACCACAAAGAACAAAAGAGTGATGGGAGTATATTTCACCCGGTGGGAAGCAGCTTGGGAAGACACCGGAGGGAGAGAGAGAGAGAGCATGAGGCCACGGACGGCAGAGTTTCTCTCTCCTAGAAATCTATCTATTTTCAAAACCAATCATAATGGCAAATTATTTTTTTCAAAAAATCAAATGATTTTCTAACGGAAGAATTTAAAATAAATGATATCCTATCTTAGACGCTAATTAATAATTAAAAAATTAGAGAAATTTTTTAAACAATTTGAAAACATTTTCCGTTATTATTATTATTTTATAAAATAACCTTTTTGCCTAACATGTGTATTATGTAAGAAAAATTTATATTTTTAAGAACTTTTTTTTTTTTAATCTGTCCTATAAGTCAACCAAAATACAAGAAACCGCGGGGCGTTTCCTTAAGCAATTTGTATTTTATTTTTTTTTTATTTTTTTATTATTTTTTTTTTTTTGGATGAGAGGAGATAAGTTTTAGTCCCATATCGTTTATTTCACAACTAGTCTATTGGTTGATAATAAAATGCGGGCAGCTGCTTATCGCCGAGCTCGATGACGTGAGCTTATAACCCAAGTGGGGGCAAGAAAGTGATCTGAACGGTTTGTCAAGCCTGGTGGGTTGGGTGTTGTCTGCGCTTTGAATTGGCTTGCCCGGCCCAAGTATGGAGTTGGGTCTTGCAGCCTGGGCGAAGGCCGAGTGCTGCGAGGTCCCTAGAGCCGAGGGGAACGCGCCAGGCTGGCTTCACAGAGCAACGAAAACCTCTCGCTCCTGTCGGTGGGAGGATTACAAGCCGATGCTCAGCTAGCCCAAATAGCCCGCAAGGCCGACTCCAACCGGACGGTCACTTTTTGTCCAGCATTTTTAAGAAAAAAAATTATTCATCTTATATCATAAATTTATAAAAAATTATTTCAATTAAAATATTTTTTCTTTAATTCGATTTTTTTAAATTAAAATTAATATTAAAAAATCTAAATTACTTTCATCTTATTTTAGTTTAAATAATTATTAAATTAATATAAAAATAATTTATTTTATAAAAAATCAATTGCCCGATTTTATGAAATTAAAATTTTAAAATTCAATTTTGTGAGATTGGTTATTCAATAATTGTAAATCGATTGTCCAAAATAAAATTAAATAAAAATAATTTAATCATTTAAATTAATTTATTTAATAAAATATTTTTAAATTATTTGAATTAAGGTGATTTTTTATAAATTTATAATATAAAGGGAGTGATTTTTTACAAAAATTTTTTTTAATAGTCCTTTTAACTCTTTGTTTTTTTGTGGCATGCAAATAAGCACAGTGGTGGTCATCCCCATGCTTCAACGAGTAAAGGTAGACGTTGGGGTAAACTTCAGGTTATGTTATTCTACATGTATTTGTGTTGATAATCACTTTGTGTGTGCCCTGAGATTGATGTTGCAGTTTGAAAATAATCCTGGAATTAAACTGAGGAGGTCAATACCGCATTGTGCTCAGGAGGTCATCTTCCATGGACTAATGGAAACATAGCAAGAGGAGAAATAGGACGCCAGATGGTTGTAGTAATAAGACGTAGGTGATGATGGAGGCATAGCAACTAAGAAAAACAACGGAAGCAATGCAAAAGCAAGAGTTAGAAGCGGAGACCATTGGATCACCGTTGTAAAATTCAACTATTATCACTTTAATAAAGACACAATATTAATAAGAGAATCGAAACGTACCTTCTTTTGGAAAGATGTATTAGCCATCAGATTGGTGATGGCTTCTCAATTATTTGAAGACATTGGGAATAAAAAATCAATTAGATTTTGGGAAGACATTTGATTTAGTAATTGCCCATTAGATTCAAGCTTTCCTAACTTATACTAAATAGCAGCTCATGGCGTATTGCTAGCAAATTGCTTCAGAGCAGGTAATGCCATTAGTAACTGTATCTCCTTTTTTTTTTTTTTTTTTGTAGAAATTTGGATAATAATCAAATCGAGAGTTTAGGCAAACTACTAAAACTATTGAGCAATACTAATTCTCAGGCAATACTTGACAAACCATGTTGGAGATTGGTTAGCAATGGAGCTTTCTCTGTTAAAAACTTTTATACTTTTTTAAATCATGGGCGAATCCAATTTAAATGGTTGAATTGGTTCTGGCATTTAAGTATATCATCCAAAATTTAAGTTGAAGTCCTCGCCAAGGAACATTTTTGTTAAAAAAAAATAGTAAAGTAAGATATGATTTTGCATGTTTTGTAGCATTGAAGATGAGTTCATAAAACGTATTCTACTTCATTGTTCATTTTCAATTAAGGTTTAGGATATTTTCAAAAATATGATTAGCCGGAGAAACTGTCCTTTTTCTCTTAATGAGCATTATACACATATTTTCAAACTTAAAAAATGACAATAAGGATGCTGATCAACTTAATAGTCCAATAATTCCAATGATGTATAAGTCAATTTTCTACCACTCAAAGAGATAAATTCAAATTTTTTGATTTAATTTTTTATAATAATACCTATTTTGTATAATTGATTTCTTCTATTAATTTTTTAATTGAGGAATATCTACTACTTTATGGATGATATGTCCTCGGGAGAGAAATTCAAAAAAAAAAAAAATCAATTTTTATGCTGAAACTGAAGTAATGTTCTCATTTTTCAGCTGTAGAAAATAGGATATGATGTAATGTATTTCTTGATACTGTTATTACATTTTTTTCAAAAATAAATTTAGGCGTGTGACTGTACTTATTCTCAAATAGAGAGTCAGAAATGACAGAAGCATAGCAAAAGTTTCAGACATGTAGTAGTGTTTTTGCTATTGTGAAATGAATTTTCTTATTGCAATATTTGACAACACATTGAAATTTTTGAGCATACAAAATTCTCATTTATTAACTCTGATATTTGGCGTTATGCACATTTTATCTTTAAGGGACAAATACAAGATCCTCGAACGCCAGCAATAGCTAGAGCCAACTAGCACCTGCATCCGGCAGCAACGGAACCAAGCCCCCACCGAGATGCAGGGACATAACCCTATCAGTGAGCCCGACCAATCTGCCGCCGATGAACATCACCGGAGCATGCCGGCCAACGCCCTCTCCACCTCTCTTCCGTCGAGGTCCTCATCGAGCTCGTGGACGGCTGTATGAACCCCAAGGTAAGAGAAGAGAAGAGTGTCGTGACAGTGGGTCTGCCAATGCCCTCTGTGGCCCGAAAGCCCGGCCCAACGTTACCTTTTAATCATTTTTAAGATTGCCATGTGCTTGTTTAGGTTGTAACCGCAAGATCCTTTTCAGTTTTTCTTAAGGGTTTTAAACAGTTAAGAATCCCGCCGGCGAACGTAGTTCGGTTCAATTAATTAGAAGCAATGTTCTCAAAACGAGGACCGGATGTTGAATCGAATCCTTTCAGATATGCTTTGCAGGTTTAGAATAGAGTTCAAACACAATTTAAGCAATGAGCTATTGAAGATGTCCCAATTATCATCAGTTTTGATTTGAAAGGTTGTTTTATAAAAGAAACTATTTTGAGTTTTTTCTGATGGTGACCGTTCCAATACTCAAATCAATAGAGATTATTTAAAATATAGTAAAAAAAGGAAAAAAATAATATTAATCCATATTTAATTCATATCTTTTCGAAGACTATTATTTATAAGACATAAAGTATATCAAAATCTTGTGATTTTAACGTTGTAATCTCATCGAATTATTCGTAATGGACAACTATAGATTTCGGATATTTCGGGATTTACTTTCAAAGATAAATTTAGGTAAGATCTCATGATTATTCTACTCACATTGAAGTATTCAAGTTTAATAATAACTCAATATAATATTCTTATAATGTTATCAGCCCATCTCAGAGTTCATTGTCAAATGATGACACTAAATTTCTTGCAGTTCAGTATTGAAGCAAGTCAGGCTTTTTACCTTGGATGTATCAACTTGCGACTTAATCTAGATTTTAACTCTTATTGATTTTTGACCCTATCGACTTACCTTGATGTATTATAAAGCTCAATTGTTATGTTTTGGTAATCTATTACCACCTTCATCTAAATTATATTTTTTTATTAAGTATCAGTAAAATAGAGGCTACAATTTTTTTGTCTTTTGGTTTGTTGCATATACCTCTCTATAAATTATAAAAATTACATATAATTTCTTAGATTTTAATAATTTACTCCATTATTCAAAAAACTCTGTCTATTTTATCAGTTAATTTATAATTAATCACTAATCATTGATCATAGGATTCTAACATGAGACTGACCAAAACCACACGCTGGTGAGGAGCTTCACCTTGTCCCTTTAGCCGCCGCATTGGGGATCGTAGATTGCGTCCTCGCATCCGCCAACCTCGATCGCTCGCTTCTCCTCTGTGTCTCCTCTGCGCCTTCCTTGATCCCTCAGGTTTCAAAACCCTCCTCTTTTATCATGCAATGTCACTCTTTCTCCCATTTCTTACCATTTTTTTGATATTGTTAGGATCTTGATTCCAACTGTTAGAGGAGTTGAAAAAGTATCAAATTAAAACAACATAGTGGGTCAGATGTCAAACAATCCTAAAAACTTAAACTCATGAGATATGTGCTTTTGTTTACTATATATGTTAGATTTTATCTATCTAATATTTGATATAGGACTAATTTATCACAAATAACGTTATAACAATCTTTTCCTTCATGTGTGATTTGATCACATCAATTTTAACACTCTTAATAAATAATTTTTTTACTCGACCAATTCTACTGTGTGACCCATACTCACGAATTTTTGTCTCAATTTTTGATTTTTTTAAGAAAGACTAACATGCAATTTTATTCAGTTGCATCATTATGATAATTTCAGTATTAAGAGTTTGCACATTTTTGAATCTGAAGGTCTAATACTACTTGTTGAGGGAATCGAAAGAATATTAAATTAGATTAACATAATAGACCAAACACTAAAATATCTCAAAAATTTAAGCTCATGAAATATGAGTATTTTTTTTATTATATATATTCGATTTTATCTATCTAATATTTGATATGAGACTAATTCATTATAACTAACATTCTAACATCGAATTATAGGATATTCCATACTACCGCACTCTGCCGTCTTGTCAAGGATACGTGTAAGTTCTTTGAATTGCAAATTCAGTTTTATGGCTTCCTTGATATTTCATTTTGTATCGTTTGTTATCTTTTTTTTCTTCTTCCACTTCTGTTCCTTATTCTTTGGAACTGTTACTTTGGAGTGTTTTGTCCCATTGTTGAAATCAATAAAGTCGGATGACACAGAGTTGCTTAATCAAGTAATGTGGTATTTTTTCTGTACTTTCTCGTGCTTGTTATTACCGAGGTGACGTGCCAGCTATCTCTCAATAGACCATTAAGAATTTGCATGGACAACAGTCCATTGAAACTACGATGGAGTTTTACCATGGTTGATATCATACTGTTCATTGGTTTCGATATAAAATACTGCTCTGAGGAGAAAGATGGAGGTTCAGAGTTTGGAGAACGAGAGAGTAGATGGGTTTGGTGATCCTGAAGGTTTTGGTCACAATCTCATGTGGGGTCTGATTGTGATCTTGAATGTTGGGTGATTACCAAAAACTCCTCTTTTTCACCAAAATCAAGAATTCATCAAAATCGAGTATCTTGAGCTCAGCTCAACTCAGCTCATGAGCTCAAATGAGCTAATTTGGCTCAAATTTAAAGTTAAAAAATTATTTTAATAATTATTATCAACTAATTTATATTAAAATAAATTTTATAGAATTTAACATTAAAATAATAAAGTAATATGATAATGTTTAAATATAAAAATTATTTTAAATATAACATTATGATCCAATAATTAAATAATATAATATATAACATAATTTTAAAATTATGTTTTTTATGTTAAAAGATAAACGAAGTCTCAAACTAAAATTGAACAAGGAGGGTGTAGCTTGAATTTGGCTGGTTTATAAAATGAGTGGAGTTTTTATGGAGTCAAATTAAGACCCCCACACAAAATCATTAGGCAGAATACGAAACTAGGAGATAGCTTATAAGCTAAAACAACCAGCAGCGAACCCACTCAATGGCCCACCACGAAGGCGGAGCACAAGGTGGAGTGTGGACTCCTTCTGAATGTTATAATCAGCAAGGGTCCTTCCGTCTTCCAGCTGCTTTCCGGCGAAGATCAGGCGCTGCAGGTCCGGAGAAATGCCCTCCTTATCATGAATATTGGCCTTGTACAATCCGGTAAGAAAAAACATAAAAAAAGGGAATCGATCGCTAAAACCTCGTATAAATCAAGTTCGATTGTACAATCGGGAAAAGGATCAGAGCTATGAAGGCAAAAGTTCATAGGAGTCAAAACAAAGAATAAAATCTGGGCACGAACTGGAACAAGATCATAGAATTTGTGAAAAAAAATTGAAAACAGCGAACAAAATTAGAACATAAATTAGAAGAAGAGGAAGAAGAGTAGTACATTGAGCAGAGAATTCGGAAGCCTTGTATCCTGGAATCGAGCAAGAGAGAAATCAGATGTGAGAGAACTCCCCCAGAGGGCCTCTTATATAGGAGCAATAGCCCGACTATGAAAGAGGCCAGTTTATGCTGAAGCTTTAAATTTTTCAGAAAACCCATGAATTGCTTCTGTAATCTCATGGACGTGCTATTTGATTGTTCCAAGTGTTAACACTCTGCAAGTTAGATGTAAGAATACGCTTTGTGTGCGGCTTGCTTCTACAATATGCTCTTCTGAAATAAGGACTCCGATTATCTTATAATGCATAATATTTGGAGTTTCCGTTTCTCTGTTGAGAACTGCAATATATCGTGTTCTGTAGGTTAGCCTCCGTCTCGCAGTTAAGGATTTTTTTGGTCTCTTTTATGCGTTAATTCTTCCAATCTAGGCTAAGTTACAACTTGGAATGAGTTCAGGAAAAAGGTGTTCCAGGGCTTTCAATACATAGCTTCTCAATCCTTGCTTGGAAGACTACAAAGTTAATGCTTGCCGTGCTGTTCTTTTAAACAGGGAAAGGAACCCAGAAAAGAGTTTGGGAGCTGTTGCTCCAGAAGAACTCGTCGACAGACGAACTGAGTCTCATATCATGATTAGTCTTTCGGCTACTTGTTTTTGATCTCTATAGTGGCCTTTCACACGTTCACACCCAAAAACAATAAAGCAGTAGTAGCAACAATGACAACTTGGCCAAGTAACTCAACAGAGATAAAAGAGAACTAGATTTGATCCCTGTGAATTCAAACGACTGCCCACAACATGAAAAACCGCCACAAGAAACACAATGAAACTAGGAAAACCATTGTAAGAATATATATGCACACCAGTGATATCAGAAACACTTGGGTACAAACTTTCTTCTCTATCTGATGATGTATTTCTATTTTATTTACATTTCTTGCTATATCTCTCTACCTTCCAACACCTTTACTCTTATACTCATATAGTTGGCGGGAGATGGAGAGGTGAATCAGTGTGCATCAGCATCATTACCAGAAATCTTTCTTACGGAGAGAGTGAGATATAACACTATCAGCGTGCCCAAGCATGACCTGCACCAAAGAAAATTTACTTCATTAATCCTTCACAGGAGGTATATTGTCCCTACTGGCCCATTGCATACAGACCTTTCTGTCAAGAAGTATCAACCGAATGAGGACTGCCTTCTGCATGATCTATACTCAAGCTGTATGTGGTTTTTTGTCCATTTACAAATCAAAATAAGCACAGAAATTTTTGCATTTTAATTTCTGTCGGCCTGTTCTTCCAATCGGTGATTTTGATTGAAAATTCTATGACTCCAATTCGAAGCTACGCCAAGTAGTAAGCAAGATATGATTTATTTATTTATTTTGTGAGTCACCATTCACTTGCCAATAATGTAATCCCCTAAAAGTTCTTTATCCTTCTACAAGCAACTATGGCAATGACTTGGGCATATTATTAAACCAATAATGTAATGGGACTTCCATCGTCTTTGCAGAACTATGATACTGAGAGAAAGTTCAGTACTTTCCTCAAAACAATAAAATAAAAGCGCAGGAACCTGAAGACACAAATCCTGATCAAATTTTAGAGTGCTTCATCCACAAAGTGATTATGGTAAAAAATGGATTTATAACACGCAGTGTAGCTACAATCACATATCATGCAAATCAACCTTTGTCCCTATACGAAAAAAGATATTGTCAAAGATCAAACTTACAAGAATGCCTTTGGATATGGGAGTGGCCAATTCGTGGTTGAAGCCAATGTAATCCAGCTAAGTCCAGAGATGTAATTAACGTAACTTAGCGGACACTATAAATGACATCACTAATGCATTGTGGACACTCTATATCTCTGCAATCAAAATTCAAAGGTGGACATGTATATTTGCCCATTCTACCATCAACCATTTTCTGTTTTGATTTCAGTTTTGATTGAGACTGCCAATCTAACCACAAAAGATCCAGCCACATGCTCACCAACACGCGACGGTTTCAGTCAAATTTGTCCTTCAGTTTTGGATGCTCAGAGCCATTTAGGCTACATCCCAAACATAACCTACTCGATTCATTCTCCGAGTGGACCCATTGAATGGTTGGGTCCATAAATTATCAGCGGAACCGTCACCATCTCTTCGAACGTGACCCGGAAGCAAATGCCTGCCAATATACTCAACCCAATCATCACCCATGTGGCTCACAATCTCCTTCCAAATCAAGACCTATGGACCCCATTAATAGTCCAGAATTTGAGCAAATGACAATTTCGTAATTATGTTGTAAAAAGGTAGGGATTCGAGTCAAAGTGCAGATTAAGGCTCTCGGAGGCGAAGCTTACAACGTGGAGAAGAAGAAGAGGACTCTTCGCGGGTTGAGCCGCCGCGGTGAGGTCCGCCGGCCGCCCACTCTCCTGCACCTGACCGTCGGGGTCGTAACACAAGAAACGATGCAACTCTCTCCATCTCCCGCCACATGTACCACTATAGCAGACTTTTCCGGCACCTCTGTTCAGAAAAACTTTAGAAAAAAATTAGATAAAAATATCGAATAAATCGCAGGAAAAAAAGTTCAAAATTAGCCGACGGGTGACTCACCGGCGGACGCTTGGACCGCCTCCTCTTCCGGCGCCTTCTTCTCTTCATTGGCGCGCTGAAAGCCCTTCCTCGAAATGTATTTCTGCAATTTCACCAAATTTTCAAAAAATAATGTAAAAAGTTCAGTACTTCTTTGCCTAATTTCACAGTAAAAAAAAAAAAACTAATTTTGAAGAAATTCATCGTCGAGGCGAGAAAGAGGATCCAATTGTACCGAAAGAAGAGGCAGCGTGGCGATGTCGAGAGCCACGAAGTCGTCGGGTACTTCCTCATCGCTCTTCTTCTTCTCTTCTGGTTCTCGTGCCATGGATTTCACTTCTAGCGATCCGCCCACCCTCAAACCCTACAAAAAAAAAAAAAAAAAAATTCAAATCGGAGATTCTATGGAACAGTTCCTCCATTGAATCAAATAAAAAAGAAAGAAACAGATTCTCACCTTCTTGGGGATTCCAGCCATGGATTCCTTCCTTTGATTTGTATTCTCGCAGCGATTCAAAAGTGGAGGAAACAAAGAAAAAAAATGAGATATCAAGAAGGAGGGTTAGGGTTTCTGATTTTGGTTGTCGAAGAATGAAGAGGGGATAAGAAGGCGGGTAGGATGAGTGCTAGAAGCAAAGCGGCGTGCGAGGGAAGAACCATATGAAGAAACGACAAAAACTCGAGGGGCAAAATAATAATTTTCTTTCGTATCTTGTATACTTAAATAGCGCTTGATTAATTCATTTATTTTCTTCATTTTCAGCCCCATGATCACAATTTTTTGCGAATTTGTGAATTTTTAAGCTAATAAGCACCAGGTCCCAGTTGGTTGTCTGCTATTCAGAAAAGAGTCTTTTTTTTGTTCGAAGAAAAGGTTACATGATTACTCAGAGAAAAAGGCCAAAAATAAGGGGCTATATTTTTTATTTTTAACAAAATCAAAACGGCATCAAATAATTAATTCGGCTTTTTATATTTTTATTAGTAATTTCCTTTCGAAATTCGGAAATTCTCCTATGATACTGTCACGTGCGGCTCACACAATAATAATGCTGCAACTAGGGGTGTGCATTCGGTTAAAACCGAACCGAACCGGCCGAACCGAATTTTCCGAAATTTTTGAAAACCAAAACCGAACCGAACCGAACAGTAATAGAACCGAACCGAACCGAACCGAAACGAAATATTTCGGTTCGGTTCGGTTATAACCGAATTGCAAAACCGAAATTGACAGGGTTTGAATCTGGTCATTTGCATAAGGGATTAAGGGGGAAAAAAAATTTAGTACAAGATATACAACAACAACACAGCAGGAGCAACACAGCAGCAGGCTAGGAGCAGCAGCAGCAGCAGCAGCACTTGAAGTATAATGTACATAATTGTCATATTTGCAAGAGCAGGCAGCAGCAGCAGCAACACAGGCACACAGCAGGAGGCTAGGAGCAGCAGCAGCAGGAGCAACACAGCAGGAGCAGGAGCAAGTGAGCAACACAGCAGGAGCAGCAGGAGGCTAGGAGCAGCAGCAGCAGCCAGCAGGAGCAATACAGCAGGAGCAAGTGAGCAACACAGCAGGAGTAGCAGCAGCAACAACAACACAGCAGGAGCAACACAACAGGAGGTTAGGAGCAGCAGCAGCAGCCGCAGCCAGCAGGAGCAATACAGCAGGAGCAAGTGAGCAACACAGCAAGAGCAGCAGCAACAACAACAACACAGCAGGAGCAACACAGTAGGAGGCTAGGAGCAGCAGCAGCAGGAGCATCAGCAGCAGGAGCAGCAGGAGGCTAGGAGCAACACAGCAGGAGCAGCAGGAGGCTAGGAGCAGCAACAACAACAACAACACAGCAGGAGAACACAGCAGGAGCAACACAGCAGGAGGCTAAGAGCAGCAGGATCAGTAGGAGCAGGAGCAACACAGCAGGAGGTTAGGAGCAGCAGCAGCAGGAGCAACACAGTAGGAGCAAGTGAGCAACACAGCAGGAGCAGCAGCAACAACAACAACACAGCAGGAGCAACACAGCAGAAGCAACACAGCAGGAGGCTAGGAGCAGGAGCAGCAGGAGCAGCAGGAGCAGCAGCAGCAGCAGCAGGAGCTGGAGCAACATAGCAGGAGCAGCAGGAGGCTAGAAGCAGCACCCCTAGGAGCAACACAGCAGCAGCAAGTGAGCAACACAGTAGGAGAAGCAGGAGGCTAGGAGCAGCAGCAACAACAACAACACAGCAGGAGCAACACAGTAGGAGCAACACAGCAGTAGCAGGAGCAACACAGCAGGAGCAACACAGCAGGAGCCAGGAGCAGCACAGCAGGAGGCTAGGAGAAGGCTGAGCAGTAACAGCAGGACAATGTATAGTTGCAGACTAGCAGTCTAGCAAAAGCGGGCAAGCTGCAAAACACTTCAACAGCTCAAATTCATGTAACAAGACAGTTCAAGACTTCAAGTCGCAGGAGCAGCAGTCAGCAGAGCAGCAGGAGCAGCATAGGAGCAGGAGCAGCACAACAGCAGGAGCATGTATATTGTATAGTATCAGAAGCTGGCAAGCTGCACTGCTGCAGAACACTTCAACAGTTATGTGGTTTAAAATAAATATGATCAACTGTAATATATGTGGTTCAGAATAAATAACAGTAATTATGTGGTTCAAAATAAATATGATCAATTCAGTAATCAGTTAGCATTTTAACTTTGAAGGATTATATCATGCCAAATGATCCATTAAGAAAAAAGCTTGAGAAATCTCCTGTAGTCCTGTGTACAGAAGTAACAAAACAGAAGCCAGAACTCAGAAGGCCCAGAACCAGAAGTTCCAACTTCCAAGCAGCATAACATTACTAGGGTGAAGCCAAAGAATGAGACAATCGTCCAATCAGTCACTTGCCCATATGCGAGCATAGCATATGGCAATGAGCCAATAATTCAACATCTTCATCGCCTCAAACAGCTTATGAAAAATTCAACAAATATCATTAAAAAAACATAAAACAATTCCAAGAGGGTCATACTGTCATATTCCCTCTCTGGCTGTCCCCGTGAGCGAATGGTAGGTAGTGGTTGCCTTCACAGGCCATCCAAACAACCATGCCATTGCTACAAGTAGGGGTGTGCATTCGGTTAAAACCGAACCGAACCGAACCGAACCGAACCGAGAGTAGGGGACCATTGGAACACCTCCGCATCAAAACACCAAAGACAAAAAAAACCTCAAATAAAAGCAAAAATTCAAGAGGCTCAGATGGCTTTAATGCATCATCAAAAACGAAGATGTCTCCCCTCAGGCATCAACCTGCTTGGCTGCTCCTGCAAAATAATAGTTGGATACATACCTGTCCCTCGATAGTTGGATCATACTGTTGAACCTAAAAAACATAGTAAAATATCATCACAGTAAAAGCAATTAAGAAAATATCAGGTGAGTAGGTATCTGGGTAAGGAACTAAGGACAGTAAGATTATAACTTCACACATGCACTGATGCTGCGATGCACATGAATGATAAGGATATATAAGAATGAATCTGTAAGAGATGACCATAGAAAGTTAGGAACATGAACAGAAATGCATAAAAAATAAGTAAACATATTCAAACCTTAAGATGACTTTTCAAAATTCAACGGTTGCGACATCCAATTTCATTTTTATCAACTCTGAAATAAAAAAATCAATCAATGATTATCTGATCATAATAAAGAAATATACAATACAATAATAAAATATTAGCAATGCAAATCTTACCCTCTTGAATCTTTTCAAGTTCTTCCAAACTTTCCTCAACATTGATTTCTGTTTTTGAATTTTTAATCCAATCTTGAGTGCAAATAAGAGCTTGTACTAGTGTAGGAGTCAAAGAGCTACGAAAACGATCAAGTACGCGCCCTCCTGTACTAAAAGCTGATTCAGAGGCCACTGTAGAGATAGGTATAGCTAACATATCACGAGCCATGTGTGACAAAATAGGAAATCTGCAGCTATTCACTTTCCAGAAGCCCAGAACATCAAAGTTTGGCTCATTTTTTTCAAGATCCTCTGATAAATACTTGTCTATCTCAGACTTCATTTCATCACCCATGAAACTTTTCCTATGCTCAGCAAATAGACTGCTTAAGATGTACTTACCTGATTGCTTTCGCATACTTGATCCTTCACCAGATGGCATTCCTCCCGGCTGTAGTCGCATTCTGTACTCTCTGAACAAATCATATACAACTTCACGCAACCTTCTCCTCATCATAACACCTCTTTCACCTTCATACATTTTTTCAACTCCAAACTCAACATATTCTAACTTGCGTCTTGGATCAAAGACAACAGGAACAAAGAGAAGCATATTAATCTTCTCTGGCTCACCCCAATACTTGTCATATTTGTCTTTCATCACAGCAGCCATTTCTTGGATTTTTGTATCACCGCTGACCTTCCACAGATTCAAAAGAAGGTTAACTTGACAAATTTCATCAAAAAATAAATTACTTGTAACATACATAGAGCCAGAAACTCTAAGAGTCAACTCATAGAAATGCTCTAAGAATGTAATAAGTCGCCTGACATTCTGCCAGTCAAAAGACAGAGGAGTTCCATCTTCATCATTAAGCTCATGATGGAAATTGCTATCTTCCTCTTCAAATTTTTCAAAAGCCCTCTCAAAAGTTTGAGCTGCTTCAAGCATCATATAGGTGGAATTCCACCTTGTGGATACATCCAAACAAAGACATTTCCTGCTTTCAATTTTTTCAATTTTCACACATTCTTTGAACCTCTGCCATCTTGCTGGAGAATATCTCACATATTTAACAGCAGATCTAACCCGAGCAATGGAATCTGCCATCTCTTTCAAACCATCTTTCACCACAAGATTAATGATATGTGCTATGCAACGCATATGAATATATTTTCCTTGTGCCAAACAAGTGCCCCAATTCAAAAATTTTTTCTTCAAATAGGAAATAGCAGTATCATTTGAAGAGGCATTATCAACAGTAACAGTCAAAACACTATCAATTCCCCATTCAGAGAGGCATTTTTCAATTAGTTTTCCTATAACTTCACCCTTATGACTTGTAATCTTGCAAAAATTCAAAAGCTTTTTCTTCAAGTTCCAATCAATATCAATATAATGTGCTGTGATACACATATAGTTTATGTTTTGAATTGAGGTCCAAGTATCAGTGGTCAAACAAACTCTCTGTTTGGACTCTCTGAAATACTGTTTCAACTTTACCTTTTCATCATGGTAGAGTTGAAAACAGTCTCTAGTCATAGTCCAACGTGAAGGCATTCGAAATCTAGGACAAGCTTGAGACATAAAGTATTGAAAGCCTTCATGTTGCACAAAGCTAAAAGGCAGTTCATCTACAACAATCATGTGTGCCAGTGCTTTTCTAATTTTTTCTTGATCAAACTTCCAGCTTGTTAGCACAGACTCATTTGCTACTTCTTTCTGAATAGGTTGCATAGCAATTTGTGTTTGATGTGTATCAACATTATATGGATATCGCTTGCACTGATTCATGTGATGTCTAAGAGAAGAAGTACCATTTTTCTTTGAATCACACAAGCATTCATTACCACAGTAGTTGCATTTGGCTTTGGTTGACTTGCCCGGGTCTGTGAACTTTGTGTAATGCTCCCATACAGCTGATCGTGCTGCCATTCTTTTCCTCGGCATTGGAGGCTTTGTACTGCACGTAGACGTAGATACATTGCCCTCATTTGCAACTTCGATAGCCATAGGCGCAGAACTTTCCTGCGAGGCAGAAATTGGCATTGGACTTGGAATAACTGGATTTGTGCTTGAAAGCTGCTGACTGTCATCCTGGTTCAACATCTGTCAATAGAAAAATACAGAATTACATATTAAATTGTATGAAATCAAAAAACCCTAATTTAATTTCACAAAATTCAACCCTAACCTTGCAATTTGATCCCGATGATGCCGTTGTAGAATCCTAATTTCACAAAACCCTAATTTAATTTCACAAAAAATCAACCCTAAATTTCATAATTTTCGAAATACTCTCAACTTGCAGCTTAATCGTTATAGAAAAATGAGAGATTGAAGCTCAGAGCGCGACCAGAGAGATATTGAGGGGTTGGGACTGAGAGTCAGAGCCTCAGAGGAGAGGAGGGGGGGGGGTGGTCCGGGGGTGGACCGTGGACGAAAGGATTAACAATAAAATCGTATGAAATCAAAAAACCCTAATTTAATTTCACAAAAAATCAACCCTAAATACCCTCACCTTGCAGCTTAATCCGTCGTAGACTCGTAGAAAAATGAGAGATTGAAACTCAGAGTGTCGACCAGAGAGAGGCGTCGCCGCGTCGGGACTCAGAGCTCAGTCCTCAGAGGAGGAGGGCCAGGGGCGTCCGGGGGTGGACGAAAGCTGGAGGGATGAAGGCGCAGCACCGCAGGTCCGCAGCAGCGAGAGCGAGAGAGGCGAGAGCCAGAGCGGCGAGAGCCAGAGCGAGAGCGGCGAGAGCCAGAGCGGCGAGAGCCAGAGCGAGAGCGGCGAGAGCCAGAGCGGCGAGAGCGGCGACGCCGGCGAGAGCAAGAGCGAGAGCGCCGAGAGGGTTAGGGTTAGGGTTAGCAGAACAGCAGGCGTCCGAACCGCTCTGCTGAAAACAGAGATTATATAGGCGGTCCGGTCTGTTCGAGCCGATTAGACCAAAACCACAGTATATAGATATATATATATAATTCGGTTCGGTTCGGTTTTTACGGTTTTCGAAAATCAGAAACCGAAATCGAACCGAAATTTTAAATTTTTTTTTTTACAAAACCGAAACCGAACCGAGAACCGAATAAACCGAACCGAATGGGTTATTCGGTTTCGGTCGGTCGGTTCGGTTCGGTTAAAACCGAATAGTGCACACCCCTAGCTGCAACCATGAGAGCGGGAAACGAGAGGCTGCAAAAAGTCCCGTCCTCCGCCCGAAATTTAGGGGTCGTTCAGATCGATCCCGATTTTAGAAATCGTAAAATCAAGAAAATTAAGTGAATCTAGAAAAAAAAAATTAAAAAAATTAAATAATTTCAGTATTTAGATGAATATTTACTCTATGAAATTGGGAATTGACCGATTCATCAATTCTAAAATTTCGTTGTTTAGTTGACAAATGGAATTGATCAATTCCATTAATTTGTTAAATTCTTATATTTGGTTGACGTGGAAATTGAGAATTAGCATATTACACAAAATAATAATTTATATATAAATTAATACAGAAATATAATAAACTTAATATAAAATTTGGTAATTTAATTTTCACAATTCATAAAATTTTCTAATGAGTTGCACAAAAGAAATCAAAAAAACTCTCATCGTTAAAGTATTTATAATGGGATAAGTTCAACAAAAAAATAGTGAAAAGTTTGGGGGGTTATTTGCAAAAATCCATACCAATTGTCCTCCACCTCCTGCTGCTCCTGCTCCATTCTTCCCCACAACGCACAACCAATAAATTGAGCTCCTCCACGCTGATTGTGCTCAATTACTGACAGAGACGCAGTTCGAGCACGGGGTGCGGCCCAGCACGGTGCAAGGTCGAGAACAGGGCACGGCCAAGCAGCCGTAGATCGACGACAGAATACCCAATCGTCCTTCGACAGTCGTAGATCAACCACAGAAGGCCCAAATCGAGAACGATCGGCATCGGCTCAGTACGAAAGGCACAAATCGAGCTCCTCCTCACTAATCATGCTTGATCACTGACAGAGACACAGATCGAGTACGGAGTGCGATCAAGCACAGTGTAAGGTCGAGCACAGGGCACGGTCGAGGCGCAGTCGAGCACAGGGCGCGACCAAGCAACCGTAGATCAACAACAGAAGGCCTAATCGTCCTCCGATAGCCGTAGATCAACCACAGAAAGCCCAAATTGAGGATGACTAACGTCGACTCACCGCAGAAGGTACAAATCGAGCTCCTCTGTGCTGATCGTGCTCGATCACTAACGGAATACGAGCACGAGCGCAATCGAGCACGTAGACGAGCTACTCGGCGGGATCGAGCACGGGTGCAGTCGAGTACGAAGACAAGTAAAAATGGCTAGGAATCACTAGGAAATCACTAGAAATTCACTATAAAATCACGGGAAAGCACTGGAAATTCAGCGGTGGGACCCACGCTAATTCCGCGGGGAATTGGCGTCTTCCCCACCCAAACCCAAGAAATCCAAATCCGGAATCCAGATGTGTTGAAAATCAATCGATTCCTTTGATTTCGAGATATAGAGTCGAACCAAACATAAAAATAGAAGAAATTGATTCTTAATTCCTTTCGTTCTCCTATGATAATGTCACGTGCGGCTCACGCTATAATAATGCTGCAACCATGAGGAGCGGGAAACGAGAAGGTGCAAAAAGTCCCGACCTCGACGCGGAACTTAAGAGAAAAGGCAACGCATGCGAGCAGTGCATTCATGCATATAGCTCGTGCAACAAAATTTATAAATATTTATTACTTCCTGATATTTAAAATTTTTTTTGAAAAAATCTGACTAAAATGAGATCCGCACGTGAGGGGCAGAGCAGCCTCCGCGGTTCCTGCAACTCTGGCAGGTATTTTTTATTTTATAGTCTTCATTTAGAGTGAATTCTTCTCAATAAATTTAGAATATGACAAACTCAAGGAAAAATTACTAAAAATTTTCTTAAAGTTTTACAAATTCAGAATCAGTTCCTTTGATTTTTAAAATTGGCAATCAATTCATTTGCTACTGATCGTTAGTGTATTTATCCTCTCAAAAATCGGATGTATACATAAAAGGTGCATAAGGACTGTAAAAATAGTAAAATTACCTCATTGTTCTTATGTCATTAATAATGCATTAAAAATATTATTAATAATTTTATGGTGAGTAATTCAAAAATAAGAGTCAGTGATTTCTCTCTCTTCTCTTCTAAACCCACTTTTTTCTTATCACACCAATCACAAGAGGTTGACAGTGGTGCGTCCGAATCTCTCCGCTTCCAAATAAAACTTTCATGTCATAATCCTTTATGGATGGCCTAGCAAATGATGAAAACACTCTCATCGAGATCGATGACAATTTCAACATGCCTATACCATCTATCCATCGAGGGAGAAAACGGGGAACTGCCGCCTTGATCGTTGAATCATCCCCACAGTTGATGCAACTATTGCCATTGTTAGTGCTTGATGATTCATCATGAATAGTAGGTGAAACCATAGGTCTTATTTTAATTTTCTTTTGAAGAAATTTGTCCAAAGAAGAGAAGCATAGCAACATAATTTTGGAATTGCAAAACATTATTCAAATTTTGATGATCCTTTTAGTGAATTAATTAGGATTTTTTTATTAGTTTGATGAATTCTCATTACATTTGGGTTCTTAAGAATTTGCAGTAATGGAATTAAAGATGAAGAAATTTTGATTAAAGATATTTTGTATTCTAATTTCTTGCTGATTTTCAATTATTTTCTAATGTGAAGTATATGAATTAAAAAGAATTGTTGGCTACTTTATTTTTGGGCTTTTCTTGTGTTCTTAAGTTATCTACTTTGCGGTCTTGTTTGCAAGCTATCAATAACTATTTTATCTGGTATAGTATATGACGATTCGACAAGATTTTATCTTTATTTGTTATTTTATTATTGTGAATTTATGGTTAAAATGACTATATATAGAGTAAAGTATTAATATTGATTGAAATAATTATATAAGAGTTCAAACTTTTTATATATAAATTGAAATGATTATAAATGAGATGAAATATTTATTTATGGGTTGAAATGGTTATATATACATGGTAAAAGATTTACATGTAAGGTGATATGTTTATATTGATTTACAAGTATTTATACATTAGTTGAAATGATTAAAATACGAGATAAAATATTTATATATAAGTTGAAACAATTATTTATATGTGTGTGTGTATGTATGTGATGATTTGTTTATATCAAGGTTTTAAATTTTGGTTTTGGTTTCGATTTTAGTTTTGCCACCCAACGAAACCAATATGTTTCGATCGTTTTAGTTTTGGTCGAAAGATTTTTTTTAATTATTAATTGTATGTTGACTAAAGTTTGATTATATTTTGACTGTACTTTGATTTCAAATTAAAAATATGATAAAATTTTAAAAAAAAATTTAAAAAAATTTAAAAATTAAAAAAGAATTCATAATTCATTTTACCATAATATTAAATATTATTTTAATTAATTAAAATTAATTTTGATAATTAATCACTGATATAGTTTATTTTTAATATATATTACTATATATAAAAAAGAAAATATACGAGAAATAATATGAATATGATTAAAAGTTAAAAATTAATAAAAACAAATTTAACTTATCATTAAAAGGTACTTGACACATACATAATATATTAATTATAACGTATACAACTAATCATCATCAGTTGAGTTTGGAACATTTGGGTGTGAAATTACAAATTCAGTACCTGGAAGATCCGAACGAGCATTTGTAGGCATACAATCCAGAACAACTAGGTATGTGCGATCTTATGGTAGCAGTTCTGAATATAACCAAACATCAAAGGTCTAAAATGAAAATGATAATCATATTTATTGACAACATATAGTAAAAATGGTTTAATAAACCATGAGAAATAAATATCACACTGCGCGAAGTGCTCAGGAGAAATTACGGCAAGACGCTGATTGATAGTGTTAAGTGAACCTTATTGAGAGACACGATAAATTTGATTATTTATTCTTCCACGTTTTTTTAATATTTTCTCAATTAATACTTGTCCAAGTATGTCACATAAAATCCTAACTTAAAAAAAATACAAAAAAACTCTATTTTCACATAAATGTGTTAATAAATACTACCTAATTTTTACATTACTTCAATATTTTTGGATTTACTAACCATTTTTTACATTATTTTAATATTCTCAATTTGCTAACTAATTTTCACATAAAATCTTTACTTTAAAAAAATAAAAAAAATCTATTTTGGACATATCTATTAAGTATTAACAAATATTAGCTAAGTTTGCTAAACTCTAATATTTTTTGATTTACTAATTAATTTTTATAGTTATTTATATATTCTCTATTTTTTTCCCTAATTTTCACATAAAATCCTAACTTTAAAAAAATTACAAAAAACCGATATAAAAAAACCAAATTATGAAAAAAATATTTTTATATGAAATTAAAATCAACATGTTAATAACTCCACATTCGTATATCTTTACATATATACATATAAAATGATATTGATAAGTATAACGAAAAAAATATTATAACTTCTTAATAAGAAAATTTTAAAAAAATACATGAATTTACAGGGAATCAACATGAATCAGTATTAAGAACAAGAAAATTATAACCCTTAACTACTTACCTCTTTTCTCAGTAGACTACAACAGAAAAAAATCAGCAATAATGGAGTCAGCCTCAAATCCTGTGCGCATGGATAACAATGGAGTTAGGCAACCTTATATAACGAATTTCTTCCACTGACACACTCTATCTCGTTCCACCGACCACCAACCACCACTCATTTTTTTACTGTTCATTCATATGGGGGTGAGACTTATCTTTTGCTTTCAATGGAACAGCTATGCGTTCCATCATGCAAGCATGTATGTGAACAGTATTAGCCATGCCCCGCATGCACACGTGAATAGTATTGTGGCTCTATTGTTCACTCGGCTACCAAGCGAGGGCCCAGGCCCTGGTGCACAACTAGCAAAGGTGCGGGGGAGGTCGGCTCGAGCGTAGGTGAGGGTGCGACGCATGAGGCGCGGGCGCAAGGCGCGAGCAATGGCACGGGTGTGAGGCTGGCACGCCGGCTTGGGCGCAGGTGAGGGTGCTGGCGCAAGGCGACGCGAGGGAGCAAGGCGTGAGGTGCAGGCACAGTCGTCAGGTCGGCGAGAGGCCGCAGGTGCGAGAGTAGGCGTGAGGCAGGCGACGGTTTGGGCTCGGGCTCAGGCGTGAGCACGAGACCAGCGAGGGCTTAGCCGTGGGCAATGGTGCGAGTGCTAGAGACCAACACTAGATCGCGAGCATGGGGGTTAGGCCGGGGAGGGCATCGACGCCAGGTCGACAACCGCGCTTGCCCTTGCGCTTTGGCATGGGGCCAGAGGCCGGCGCGAGCTCGCAGGTCCCGACCACAGGTCGGCGAGGGCAGGAGCATGAGCGCAGGGGGGTGAGGCTGGTGAGGGTGGGCGTGGGCACCCGCGCCTCATCCGCACCCTTGCCGACGAGCCCTCACCGGCGCTCGCACCCACAACCACGCCCGCACTCGCACCTGCACCCGCACCCGCACCCGCACCCGCACCTACGCCCGCACCCGCGCCCTCTGGCACCTGCACCCGCTCCCTCACGCTGGCGAGCTTGAGCCTGCACCCTCTCCGGCATTGAGCCAGCACGAGGGCACAGGCACGATGCCGGCGAAGCTTGGGAGCAGGCTCCAAACGAGGGAGCTCCCTCGTGCCTGCGCCATCATCGGCCTAGCACCAGCTCGCTCTACTCGCCATCACCACGTGAGCTTGCTCGCGCCCGCGCCGTCGCCGGCATTGCGCTCGCTCGCTCTACTCGCCGTCTGCAAAACCCTAACCCTAAACTAAAATAATTTTCGACAAAATATTTTGCCACTGGCCGAAACATTTCAATTTCGGCCGAAATTTAAAAAGTTGATTTATATTAAATTAAAAATATTTATTTCTAATGCAAACTGATTATATATTTGATGTTTAAATAAAACTATCGAGACACTAAATATTTTGCATTTGAAAAAACTAATCAAGTACAAGGATTTACATCACAAAATATAATATTAATTATAAATGCATGAGTAGTTATATAAAATATTACGATAATCTCATATATACATTTTAATCAAATAACAAATAGTTAAACATATGTAATCATTTTTATTACAATATTATCTTTATTACGACAGTTAAAGAAATCCAATTGTAATTAAAAAATAATAAAAAGTTCTACCAAAATCAAGACAAAAAATCTGAAAAATTCTTTCCTGAAATAACTATTGATTAATAAAATGAGATATTTAATTTGTAACATTCCTAATCAACCAAAAAATTAAATAAAAAAATTCAAACATTTGGATTCAATCAACCAAAATGTCAATCAGACTAAACTAAAACAAACAATTACAAGTAAGAAAAGAAGAAAAAATCTAAATAAAAAACTTAAAACAATTTTGCCCACATAGCTAAAAAAACTCAATAAAAACTTATCAATGGTACAAACGTTATCCGGCACCTCCACCAGCACTCTCGTCAACAGGCCCAAATCTTCCTCCATCTCCATCACTTGATCCACCACCTTGGCATTCTTGAGGATATTTTCGGAGACGTAGAGGAAGCTCTTAAGGTGAGGTTCCATGGTGTGGAGGCGGGAGAGGTATCTGATGGCGATGTTGGCTATGGTGGAGCAGCAAGAGAGGAGAGCATCATAGATGGAGAAGATCTTGGAGATGAGTGGTGTGGAGGTCGCAAAAGGGATTTGGGTTTAGGTGGACACCACCGTTGCTCCGTGGGCTAGGGTTTGGAGTTGTCGATGGGGGGAACGGTGGTTGCAATCGACGAAGGAGCAGATGAGGATTTTGAACAAGATATGCCATGAAGGAGGTCTGGTAGGATAGAGAAAAATTAAAGGTAAAGTAATGAGGGGTAAAATAGTAAATTACAACTTTATTAAGGGAGTTAATTGCTTCATGAGTTTAAGAAAGATTGATCTAAAATATGGAGGACTGATTGTCAATTTAGGAAATTGGAAGGGCTAATTTTGAATTTTAGAAAAAATTCAAGAGTTTTCTAGTAATTTTTCCTAAAGTTAAATATGAAAGATTCAAAAGTAGTATCGAAGGAATTTGTTTCACCACAAACTTTGTGTGAGAGATTCTTTAAAATTTGGATTTGTTGGATTAAGTCACATACATTTGTAAGACAAAAAAAATATGAAAAAATCATCAAAAATTTTTTATGACAGTCTCTTAATATTCAAGTTAATAATAAAAAAAGTTAATAGGCTTTCTATAGAAAAAAAAAAAGAGCATTAGACTCATATGTGCTGAGACCCATCCTTTTATACCAGCTTCCATCTTTGGTTTTTCTGATCTTGGCCGAGATTCTCGTCTTAACTTTAACCTGAAATCTTTCTTTAGATCTTTGTCCTCTAATTAAGTCCTGGACAGAAGCTTTCCATATATAGTTTGTTGGTCAATAAAGGGCCTATCCAACTCCACCACAGCCTGGTGAAGCTGACGTGAACCTCTCCCACCAGTTGTGGTGCGAGCTGACTTTCAGTAGTCCAACGACAAGGATTTTGAGTTTTCTTACTTCGGAGAATCTCGACTCAGATTCCGTTTCAAGATGGTTTTAAGGATTTTTGAACTCTATAAGCATTCGCGAACCTATTCTAGTAGTTGATTGTACCAAAAAATAGTTTGGCACCATTATTTAATGAGAGTATCAAGACAAGAAATGGAGCAGACCCATGAAGCAAGTCAACACATGACAACAAAATTGTTTGAAAATGTTGGTGAATTAATTATTGAAACGGAATAAATAAGCACAAATAAATAGAAAATTAGGCGGCAGATGAGATAAGATAAGATAAGATACAATCTTGATGTGCAAAGATGACTCATTTATAGTTTGTTACTTGGATTAACATTGTGTTGAGCTCTAAATTTTGATGATAATTAAATTAATATTTAATAAAATTTTAAAGTTATAATAAATTTTATGATTTGTAATGTTCATTCAAACTCATGAATGATTGAATCTCAAGATTTGAATATGAAGATAACGACTCAAAAATAAAAAAATGATAATTTAAAAATGAATATGAAAGATTAAGTTGAGAGCTCAAAAAATATTGAAAAGACAAGATCAACTCTAATTTCATGGGTTTAGCTTTTTATTTTATGTTAAATTAAGAATTTAATAGTTAATTTATCTGATCTAGTCCTTGGCGTAATGATGAAACTCCACCAATACTACGACTACCCGCAACCCCTCAAAGATGGTGAATTCTTGATATTACTGCAGTTACCTAGGCCCCTCGAAGATGATGAATCCTTCGTACATCAAGCTAGCCTTTGAACCCTCACTCAATCAGTCTTTGAGCTTGCATCCAAACCAGCCTTTGAGCTCGTACTTAGCCAACCTTCATGCTCACACTCAGCTAACCTTTAGGTTCACATTCAATCAGCCTATGGGCCCACACTCAATTAGCCTTTGGGCTCACACTTAACCAACCTTTAGGCTGTCATTCAAATCAGCCTTCGAGCTCACACCCAATCAGCCTTTAGACTCGCAGCTTAGCTAGCCTTCAGGTTTTCATCCAACTAGTCTTTGAGCTCGCATCCAAGCCAGCCTTCTGGCTCTCATTCAGCCAAGCTTCAAACTTACATCCAAGTTAGCCTTCAAACTCACACTCAGCCAATCTTCAAGTTCGTATCCAAGACAGTCTTTGGGCTCACATTCAACCAGCCCTAGGGCTTGCACCTCAACTAGCCTTCGGACCTACACCTCCACCAGCTTCAAGCTTACACTCAATTAGTCTTCGGACTCGCACCCAGTTATTTCTTGTGCTTACACCTCTAAGCCAACTTTCAACCTCGTGAACTAAGCCAACACTTAGGTTCGTATATTTAAAGTCAGACTACGGGTTTGTCTAAAATTATCCTAAATAGCCAAGGACCATCAAGTCAATCTGCTTAACATGAGTTAACTCAATCACATTAAAATTGAATTCAATCAAAATAAATGGATAAAGGCCAAGTTGGCTCAAATAGACCTAAATTAATCAAACAAACAGATTAAAACCCAAATTAAGCTGAACTTCAAAAAAAATCCAAATTGAGTTAATCTAGACCAAATAAACTTAGATTCAACTCTAATCAAACTCGAGATAAGTCAATTTAAAGTCAAGTTGCGTTCAAATTAAATTCAATATGGATTAAACTAAGCTCAAATCAAATCCTAATTAAGTTAAATCAAATTCAAATTAAAAGAAAAAACTCAAAGTCGAATCAAAATCAAGTTGAGTTGAGCCTAAACTAAAACCAAGTTGAACTAAATGAATTTAAACCGAAGTTCATCAATATGTAAACTAGGACTCAATAAAGGTCCAACACAAGACTGAACTTGGACCTGAACTATATTAGTCCCGACGAAACTATATAGAGTCAAACTAAGTCCTATTGGGTGCACTGAACCCTCGGAATATTCTAAGGTCATGAACAACATGTGATATTACCATTCTAACTTGAACGAGAATTAGTTTGAATAGAACCAAATAAGATCAAACTAAGTCTCTCTGAGTGTGCTATAAAAGTCTTTAGCAATGCTTTGAAGCTATACCCTACTCTATAAGCTGTTGATGACGCTTGTAAATCAAATAAAATTATCGTCAATATTCAAAGCCATTAGAAACACTTCAAACTTCTCTTATTCCTTTCCACATCCCATTAGACAATGCTATCAACACCTACTAAAGACTGAATCGATTTAGATTAGATGTTATGTGGTTCAGCACAAAGAAATGAAGCCACAACACACATCAAAGTTTCTTTTCCACTCTTTCTTCACTCTTTATTTCTTTCATGTTTTATAAAATTTCACATTGAAATTCATTATAAAATGAGAGTACATTCTTGCTTAAGCCATATACCATCTTTTTTAAATCAATTAATTAAATATTTTTTCTTTTTTGTGTCTTTATTTTATTAACTAGGTTCGTGGTAATCATCAAAGTAATTAATATCAGAGGATTATGCATGTTAGAAGTGATATTCTCATAACACCTGATAGCATATTCCAAATAAAAATTAACTCTGATTTATAATTCGAGATCAATTCAAGGGTCTCTGTTATTGCAGGTGGTCAATTTCGATCCCACACCTTATTTTTATAATAATATTATTTTATGAATAATTTGTTCTAGGTTTAATAGGATGAAATAATTTTAACTTGGTTTGAAATATATACCTTTGAGAGCAATTCACACATATTTAAATATATTAACTTTGTGATGCTCTCTATGCCTCTTTTTGAAGGAAATTTTGCTAAATTGTCTCAATTTTGGTTTATTCTACATAAATGGAAGTTATTTCTAAGCAATCCATAATTTGAATAGGAAAAGGTAGATATAATTTTCACATATGAACTTGACAAAAAAATTATTGATATAATTTTTTTTTTTGAAAAAAGGTCATATTTTTCTTTATGATAGAAATTATAACGAGAAAAAGTTTACAATAAATGTCAAAACTATTGTGTTAATTTTTTTATGAATTTTATAATTTATGCATAATAAAAAGATTGTCTATTTTTTAAATTAATATATATAGTTACAGATGATAGTAAAAATAACTCATATTGTTATATATATTTGCATAAATAATTTGTCATATCATTATTTAAATTTAATTTTTTTTAAATTTGTTAATTAGAAGTTAAATATATTATTAAGATATGAAATTTTGGTACTATCTAATATAATATTTTATTCATTAATATTATATAAAATAAAATATTAAATAAATTTGAAATGAGATAATCTCACTATATAAATTTTGTAATGACTATATCATAAAATTCTAATCAAATAAATACAAAATTTATAAATTTATAATTTATAATTCTGAATTTATATGTCGTACAAAACAAGCACATTATTAAAATTTTCAAATCTAGAATTTTAAAATTGTAAAATATTAAAATTTTTAGAAATTTAAAATTCTACAAAATAAACATACCCTTAATTACTTACATGCACACACATATATAAACAAGTTAGGTATTTGGTTGATTATTATGAACATGCCTATACTCAACATTCAACCTGCTAAGCTTTATAAAGAATATATCTACAGCTGAAATCTGATTTACTAAGTTATCAAATTATATTTTTTCATACCCATATTTCATTAATATAGTTCAGATCCGATGAAAAAATTGGATTAATGGTTTTCGTTTACATCCGTAATTATTTTCTTTTAATTGGTTCATAAATGGGTTGGGTCAACCATTATCTCGACCTTTAAGTGGGCATTAAGAAAGGCTTGGATTCAGGAACACATTTGACACAATTGGCTGCACTAAGGGACGGATCGGGCGAACCTACATAATATAATTAATCATAATTCTTAAATAAATGCATGTTAAAATCTAATTTGTTGCTTGCACAGCTTGACTGACGAGTTATAAAGTGAGTTTTAATACGTGTTAAATGAAAAATTCCTGACTCATTATGTTGCTTTACAATTTAATGAGTTAATTGTTAACTAGATTTTTTTTAATCCAATCGTCAGTTTTCTATTGGCCGATCTAAGAGACCATGGACCAGATTGGCCTACAAGCGAATCGTGCGGTCTACGATCTATTGAATTGGCCCAATGAGAGAGTACCAACTAGATTTTAAAAGTCTTAGTCCACAATCAACTCAACAAATCCTAAATTAGTATAATTAATTACTATTTTTTTATTAAACAATGTTAAAATATAATTTAGTGATTCAACGAATTTTCGAAATAATGTATTTTAGAAATTGATAATACACCAAACAATATCCACGGAGTCGAGGAGTCAAAATCGAGGCTTGAAAATCGAGCAATTCATAAGGATGAATGAATATCATAATTGCGATTAAAAAAATTTCAAATACATCTTATTTGATTATTAATTTAAATATCAGAGTGATCGTAGATTTTTTGACTGAAAAGTGATCCGCACAATAGAAAAACTCAATAGATTTTAAATTATTAAATTTCATTTTAGCATATTTATAAATGTGATCAATGATACTAGTTTAGAGTTTTTTTGAGTTAATCAATGATTAGATTTTCTCTAATAGGACCAATTTGGTAGATAATAGACCATGCGGCTTTTCTAGTCAGAGGCCTTTGTCTGATCTTTGATGGACTAAGACTTCCCTTTTAGTGGGGTATACCAACGAAAAGTATTGCGATTGCACAGGTGACAAAATTTTATTTATCTATTTTCAAAAAATTATTATTTAAATATTTTGGATTAATAATTAAATAATGTCTTTTCATTACCACAAAAAATATCTCAAATTCACACGAAAGAGATGAGTTTCTATCGCTATATTTGAACTTTTTAGAATTATACAAATACTTGATTTTACGAATGGTATACAAGCGATGCATGTATTCAAAACGAAAAGATCACATATGATTGAACAAACCTATAAAATAAAATAATATAAATCATAAAATTGAAAAATTTCTGTAGACTCCACCATACAAGATCAACTGTAGATTTCTCATCAAGCGACCAAAATGGTTGAATGAACAATGCATGATAAATTATTGTATGAGAGTAAGCATGCGTATTGTATCCGGTTTGCTTCACAGCAAGTTCGTATAAGAAGAGAATCGATCAGAATGGACGTCTCCACAAATCTTTGGCCAATTCGATTCACAAACACCGATGACTCTCTTCGATCCTGCAAAACGTAGTCCCTGAGCCACGTTGAGGAGCCTCGGAACCTCATTCTTAGATTACCGAATCAGATGCTGCCACAAAATAATCCGAAAACTAGATTATTTCTATAAAAGCAAGAAAAATCCAAAAAAAAAGTCATTGAGACGCATGTTGCAGAAACCATCTAAAAATGAAGGGCACTCGTTTGATTCGAGATCAGAATTAGGATCAGAATCAAGGCTAATAAATTATTTTTGTAAATTAATTTTTTTTATCAAAATTAATGCTTTAATAATTTAAAGTTCAAAAAACTATTTAATTTTTTATGATGATTTAATTTAGTAATAGTATAAAATAAAATAATATTAATTTTACAAGAATAAAATAATTTTGAAATAGGTTGATCCTGATCCTGATACCAAACCAAATACAACCAAGATGTATTAGCAACATGATTTGTAGAGAAAATATTTTAAAAATTGTATTAAAACAATTGACGATGTTTCGCAAGTGAGGATAGCCGCAGAAAATCATAATTCAACAAAAAAATGAAAAACCAATAAACGCAATGAATAAAAGAAAAGGTAAATAAATAAAAATCAATTAGAAAAATATTAATAAAAAACAATAAATATATCAATTTCATCAAGAATAAATGTAATTTTTAATTTCTTGAAAATTTAAATTTTTTACAAAACGAAAAATTGTAAAATTTAATTTCTCAATATTTTAATTTTGAGAACTTAATTTATCTGCAAAACAAACATATGTCCCAAATTACACCTCAAAAATTGATTTGATAGTTGTACCAAATTTTTATATATGAGAAATTATTGATTCAAATCTTAATCATTAATGATAAATCTCAATTATTAAAAATATATATACCTTAAATTAGAAATGGAGGCACTTGCAGTGAAGAGTCATCAAAGTCAAAAAACTGCAAAACAAGCGAAAGAAGAAGATATTAGCATGAGTGTACAAACATGCAGAGAGGAGGCAAAAAAGTGTTGTTGATATCACACATGTCTCTAATCGGTTGCAATTAAATGCAAAAACCAAGCAATAAAGCATGAAAAGAGCAATCCCAGAATTTAATGCATATAGCTTCGTCTCGTAAGCGAAATCCAAATTCTACGATGAAAAAGTAGTGCAACTCAAACCAGGCTGCATCCCCTTCTCCTTCAGACTTCTCTATTCTGCAGGTTGCAAGTCAACTTTTCTCGTTGATCAACCTTATCTTTCCCGAAATCCTCACCAAGTCATCTAAACCTACCAAAAATATGAAAAAAAAACTGAAAATAAAAGGCAATATATGCAAATAGAAAGAAATCAGAAGAAAGCCTTTATAAAACACAAGTTGCTATGGAAATCTCACATGCTTCGAACAACAAATGATTCAAATCGAAAGAATGCAAAATCTAGGACGAGATCAAAGAGTTAAGGAGGAAGTTCATGACTTGTTGTAAAAGATTGGTGGGATGGTATTATGTAAGATGGGGAGATAAATCACTGTTACATGCAGGACTATTTGGTTTGATTTCCGAAATTCGAAATTAAAAAAATCGAAGAAATTAAAAGTCAATTTCTTGTATTATTATATTTAATTTAATTTTATATCCAAAAATGATGATTTTCAGCTCTTCTGAATACCGGATTTGAATTTCTGATTTTCTGTCGTGGAAGACACCAATCCCGAAAGAATTAACATGAGTTTCACGTCTAAATCCTCACCGTATTCGCACGAGAGAATGTAGGCTTTTCCTCCGAAAAATATTATTTCTGCTCGTTTTCTCTGTGTTCGACCATGCGCCTGCTCAATCTGCGTTTTCATTAGTGATTCAGCACTATCAACACTTGTCGTGTTCAATTTATGCCTTCCGTGGTGAGCCGATACCTGCCGTGCTCGATATGTACTTTCTATGGTCGATCTACACCTGCCGGTCGAAGCTCATCTTCAACAGAGTGCTCCATCGGTCGAAGCTCGTCTACTAGTCCGTCTCCGACTTCGTGCTCGACTGTGCCCTGTGCTCAATCTGTATCTTCATTGGTGCTCGATCAGCGCTCGAGGTCGATGCCCTGGAACGAGGGGGTCCACGATGACGTCCCACACCAAGGAGTTCAAGACGCCATCGGCGATGGCACGTGTGAAGGCTATGACGGGGGCCCTGTGCCGCGGGAGGAAGATCCAGATGAGAGAGGTAGAGTGCGAGAGGGAGAGCTAGATCCGTGCCGGGTCACGGCGGGGGAAGCCAATGCAGGCGAAGATAGTGTTGAGGGTCATGAGGTCGAGGTTGACGGCGGTGCGGTAGAGTAGGAAGCCTCGGGAGAGGAGGTCTATGTCGGAGATGGAGAAGATAGGGGGTCGCAGCTGCTGTCGTTTTGGATGAAGATGATGGAGATGGAGTGGTGTGGAATGGATGGGTTATCCCCGATGGGGTCATTCTCATTACTCATTAACGTGGCGGTGACAGTGAGGATGGATTAGGACCGCCAAATTATGTTTATTAAAAATTATTTGACAAAATAATTATAAAATTATATTAAATAAATCCGTAATTGATAATAATTTACTTACATATTTTTTTTACTTTTTAAAAATATTTATTTTTAAGTCATTTTTATATATTTAATAATAATATTATTATTATACTTTCCTAATTATTTACAAATAAAATAATTTTAAAAATAAACTATTTTTTTATTAAAATTTTTTTGACATGAGAATAATAATATTATATTAAATAATAATAATTAGTTAACATATATTTATATAACTCTTCATTTATGCAACTCATTAGAAAATTTTATTAATTATGAAAATTAAATTACCAATTTTTATATTAAATTTATTATATTTTCGTAATAATTTACATATAAATTTTTTTTGTGTATAATATACTGATTCTCAATTTCTACTCCAATCAAACATAAGAATTTAATAAATTTAATGAAATTGATCAATTTCATTTGTCAACTAAACAACGAAATTTCAGAATTTATGAATTTGCCAAATCCCAATTTCATTCAAAAAATATTCATCTAAACACCGAAATTATCTAATTCTTTTAATTATTTCAATTCCCCAAAATTACTCAATTCTCTTGATTTCACAAATTCAAATTCGGAATTGATCCAAACGCCTCCTTAGAGCAAGAGACAGTGACGATGAGATTTTTAGTTTTTAGGGTTTTATATATCGTAACGTAAATGGTACAGATCTTTTTTTGATACAAACTTGAATGGCAGATGTTGAATTGAGAGACACACTTCATTAACCTAAGAGCATTTTTGGAATTAAAGCCAAAATTTAAAATATTAACCAAAAAGTCTCAACAAAATGCGACATATATTCTTCCAAATATATAAAAAAGTAAGAAAGACTTTTCTCTATCTAAAACACCCACTACATATATATGTATTGCGCATTTGTAAAAAGCATATATACATGTAATTTTTAATTTTAGAGGTTTAATTGATTGTTTGATTTCATAGTCATAGAGAGAAAAAAATTTAAAACCCTCCAATAAAATATTTTGTCATTTTGGGGTCATTTTGATAGTATCTAAATGAGTTATTTGTAACTATTTCGAGAAAATTATTTAGCACTACCATTACAAATTTTTTAGCATATCATTACGTGATAAATGATCTCTCAATCTATTTAACATGATTATTGATGGAGAACAGATTTGTCGTACATTGGTTGAGAATTATATTTGATTTAAGCTATATATCATTGCAATTCAATTAGACAAGTTTAATTCTGAGGCGGTGACTCTAATAAAAATCTTTTGACAATTAACTCTAAGAGTATTTTAAAAATGTGTACGTGAAATAATATTTTTAGAGTAAAAAATAGAGATTTTCGTATATTATTTTTCTAAAACTTATATACATGATTGGAGAGGAGGGTAGGTAAACTTTGAGGTAAACTCTTCAACAATTTTACTAGAGAGATTTTAAAAAACTTTCTCCTTATCTTTTTTGTCATCATCAGTATTAATAATCGACAATTGTGGTTTGCCAAAAAAACCCTACTGTTATGGGATTATGATTGAGATATTCTTATTAATTATTTATTATGAATGAAGATCTTGGCATTGAATGTTTGACATTGATCACTGTGCTTATTTTAATGACATGTGAAGAATGCTGTAGGTGAAGCCACAGTGCAACCTACAGTATCAGATGCCGACTCAATTTAGACTTAGTTTTAATGGGTCTTTAGTTGGTTTGGGATCAACTAAAGAATTCTATTGAATATAACTCGCTACATTAGAAGGTGTTGCTAGAAAAATTTTATATGTTTGTATTTTTTTTTAATGTTTTTTAATAAGGCCAATTGCATATAACTCAAAATCTTACTAAATTACATATTTATCCTTTAAAATTTAAAAAATTACATATAATTTTTTAAAGTTTTACCAAATTGTATATTTCTCTTTGAAACTTGAAAAATTGCATATAACTCCTTAAAATTTTTTTTAAATTATATATTTCTCCTTAAAATTTAAAAGATCATATTTTTTTATTGGGTTACTTGATATATTAAAAAAAAATCTTTTTGGCTATAAATTTATCATTAGAATCACTAATATTTAGAAAATATATGTCGTTTGATATCATTTAGATTGAAATAAAAAAATAAAAAAACTTTTGATTATACATAAATTATTATAATGAAGAACATCAATAAATATAACTTTAGATCTAGTTTATATCGAAGCATAGATATGATCTAAATTGAGCTCTAGTTCTAGTTAAGTCGGACTGAAACGAATTTAAATCAAGTTATAACAAATTTTTTTTTTGGGTTTGAATTTAATTTGAAATTGGATGCAAATTGGTTTAAACCGACCAACGGCAAAAATAGTAATTTATATCCTAGTTTGAAATTTAATATGAGATAAATCTTTTAATCAAATTAGAGAGAATTTTTTATAATAATGACATAATTACGAAAGTCTTCTCTAACCAAATTAGGAGTTTTTATATTTTTTTACTTCAGTTTAAATGACGTTAAATGATATATATTTTTAAAATATTTTTTATTTTAATGATAAATACATACAAGATGAAATTTTTACAATATATCTAGTAATGCAAAAAAAAAAAATTTTAGTTTGGAGAAAAAATATTTAATTTGAAAAATTTTCGAGTTACATACAATTTTTCAAATTTCAAAAGTAATATGTAATTTGATAAAATTTTAAAGAGTTATAAGTAACTAACCTTTTTTAATAAATTACTCTATTTAGAATTTTTTATAAAAAAATGAAATATAGTTTTCTTTGAACCAGTTAAAATGGTTATACAATCATATACAATGTGATATTGCCTATTTAATAAAAAAAAATTAGGTTATAAATAAGTCATAATAAGTGTATTTTTTGGACGTGTCTAAATCTTATCAGATCCTTTAGTATCATATGCAATTGATATTAGATATTTTTATCATAAGTATGTAATATCAAAATTTTTTTTTATGATTTAAGCTTAATTAAAGCACAATACACTAAATAATAAACACAGAAATTTCAAGTATCTCCGCTTTTCATGATTTTTCAATAATAATCGGTTTTTTTTTTAATTTTTTATAAAAATATTATTTATATGCCATTTTACATGCTTGAGTCTACTTATTTCCCAAGTGCAGTCCCAAGAACAAACCTTGACCAGGTTCCAAATCTTCCTTGCTTCCTCCGTCCAACTAGCTATCGCCTTGCCTCCTGCATGGAGCCCTCCGCCGACGTCGGCGAGGGTGAGGACTACGTCCACGTCTCCAGTTCCATCCCCTCCGATTCCGTCGGTTTGGAGGATACCGTGGAATCGGAACCGGTGGCAAATCTGAACCCTAGCTCGGAGCCGGAGGAAAATCGAAGTCCTGATTCAGCTCCGGATGCAAGGAAAGAGCTGCCGGAGGAGCTGTCGAAGGGCGTGGTGGTACTGGAGTGTGAGTCATCGACCGAGGGCGGCGTCTGCGATGTATTCATTGTTGGGACTGCTCATGTTTCTCAGGTTATTAGTGTTGAATCATTGACTTTCTCGAACCATTTCTTGAATTATGTGTTTTATGTAACAAAAGATGGCATTGTTGGCATTGGATCTGTCTTTTTTCAAGTAATTCTCATCAAAGAACGATACTTGGCGTTGGCCTTCTTGATATAATTTGGCTCAATTATTTGTGTTCGCTGCAGGAATCATGCCGAGAAGTCCAGGACATCATCAGATACCTGAAACCTCAGGTGCTTCCCTTTTGAAACCTACAAAAATTTGATTCATGGATGGATCTTTTTGCAGGTCAGCTGCCTGCGTTAGAGTGTTTCATTGTTGCAGTTGTTACTAGCTGCATTTCTCTTATTTAATGTGCATCTTTCCCTGAAAAATGCAGGTTGTTTTCTTGGAATTGTGTTCAAGTAGAGTTGCTATTTTGACCCCCCAAAATTTACAGGTGCAGTAGTAATTTTCGTTTTTTTTGCAATAAGACACTTTCTGCAGCTCGGTTTGTCATATCATCTTTAATTTGAAGTGCATTATGTGGTTATTTTGAGCTTATTACGTCGCATTTTGTTCTTGTTATGACATCAATACGTGTCATCTTTAGTCTTTGCAAAACTTAAAATTCGCATTACAGGTTCCGACAGCAAGTGAAATGATTGATATGTGGAAAAAGAAGAAGATGAACACCTTTGGGATTCTCTACAGCTGGTTTCTTGCCAAGGCATGATTTATTTGCTTGAATTGTTCACATTCATTTATTAGTTTACACAGCAGTTTTTGGGTTTAATGTCTTAAGGAATTAACTAATTTAATGTAGGTAGCTAATAAGCTTGAGGTTTTTCCTGGTTCTGAGTTTCGGGTGGCATTTGAAGAAGCAATGAGTTATGGAGCAAAAGTCATACTAGGAGACCGTCCTGTCAATGTAATTTCTCTATTTTATTTTCATCTCTTCCTTATTGCCAGTCTTCATATCAGTTTTGAGATTTTGATAAATAATGTTAGATATGATTGATACTGTACGCAAATTTTGTCAATCCAGCTCTGCTTTCCATAGAGATAAATTTGATGTATTTGCTAGTATCTACTCTTTCAAGAGGATAATTTTTTAAAGATATATCTATTTTTCATTGATTGGTGTCCTACAAAAATTGAGTACTAATTGAAGATAATTATCAGTCCTTAAATATAAGAGGTTATAATTCTGAACCAGATGAATTACAATTAGGATGCCATCCTATAGCTTCGTTTTTCAGCTAATATGTTTATTATTGTCTTAAATTTACCAGATCACATTGAGGAGATCATGGGGGAAAATGTCATTGTGGCATAGAGCAAAATTTATCTACTACATTCTCTTCCAAGCAATCTTTTTACCGAGTCCCGAAGATCTGAATAAAATGGTAACTTGGTCTTCATGTGTTTTTTTTTTATTCAATTTTATTGGCTAGTTATATTCTTGTGTGAAATTTACTCTAGAAGCTTAAAGAAAATTTTTGCTGTCATTCTGCTTTATTCGATGGCTTGTTATATCAGTGGTTGTAATCTGTATTTGATGTCTTATGTGCTTTTCCTTGACTTTTACCTTAGTGGTACTCTATGTGATATTGAGGCCAGAAAGCCATTGATTATTTTGTCCTTACTGCTACTCCGTTGTTATAATGATAACTGCATAGATGTTTTATTATCATTTTTATTCAGAGAAATGAGTATATGCAACATTTTTAGATGAACTATCATTAAGTGGCTGCATGTATGCAAGAAACTTATTCTGCAACATATGGGGCAAGTTGAATGAGAACATTAAGTTTATGAAAAAATTGTTCAGCTATTTCATCAAAATTGCAGCCTCCCTATCAGCATATTATCATTGGATGGAAACCAAGAGTGGAAGCCTGAAAATGAAGCCTTTTGATTAGCATTTGTTTTCCCAGAAATTGTTTACTTTCTACTTCATTACTAGGAAAAAGTACCCATTATGTGATACAAGTTTTTTGCTAGAAAATTCTTTTGAATTATGAACAAACTTGAAGGTTTTGATTGTTGAGTACCATAAGTTATGGTCAAGCATTTATTGTGATGAAAATGCTATAATCATTAATGAGTCAAATGAGCAACAGTTGTTCAAAGTTCTTTTTTTTGGTGTCTGTGTGTCATGGGAGGGGTGTAGCAGGGATTTTATGATGCCAAATCCTTGATTGCCATTTAGTTTTTGTTCTGTGCTTCAGTGTGATTCTCATTTGCTTTTTCTGTTTTCAGTTGAAGGACATGGATAATGTTGACATGCTAACTCTTGTAATTCAAGAGATGAGCAAGGCCTTCCCAACTCTGATGGAAACTCTTCTAGTTGAGCGAGATATGTTAGTTTCTCTTAAACCTCCTAATGCTGTCTTGCTATATTATTTTTAAGTTATCAAGTAGAGGATACTGTGGGCAATATTGTATAACTGTATCCTAGTGTTTATCTTTCTTATTTTGATGTTAAAGAGGCCCTCCACTTCTTTGCTTGATCTTTCTATTATCTTCTAGTGAATATCCCTTTTGACCTTTTGTTCAGGTACATGTCTTCTACATTGTTGAATGTTGCAAGTCAGCATGCTTCAGTTGTTGCAGTTGTTGGCAAAGGTCACCTGCCAGGAATAAAGAAGCATTGGAAGCAGCCTATTGAGGTTAGGTCCAAGTCATGTTATCCCTTCCAATTACCTTAATACTTTTTGGATTTTGATAGGATTACTCAGATCAGTACGCCAGTTATATTACTGCTCCATGTTTAGTGGGTAGGAGCATTACTCTTAGATAATATTATTAACATTTTTACTTGGAGAATTGCTGTAGGTATTGGAAATCCTTGAGATTTTACATTAGAAAGTACAAGCACCATTTGAGAACAACCTGCAATTAATTCACCTAACACAATGTGCTGCCATTGCCCTCCAGGATTCCTCCACAATAGGATGTTATGGTGTGTGCAAAAATAAAATATTAACTAATTATTACCTCTGAGTTTTATTACAAGAACCATGGTTGAATGAAGAAACTAGTGATCTTTCTACAAATTCCTTATTCCACGTGTTTCATCTCTACATAAAACAATGGTTCTGGATTTTCTCATGTTGTAGGTAAGGTGTCTGTTGGAAGTTCCTGCAAGGAATTCTGGTGTGCCTAAAATGAAGATCTTGGCATCAGTTGGTGCTGTTGTTGCCACCATTTGTGGCATTTATCTTGTTACCAAGAGGTGAACCTTGTAAGTAGCCAGTTGTTCCCCATGCTGTTACTTCATTCAAAGGACTGGAATCTGCAACTCCGATCTAATGTTTCATGAATTCATGATGAAAAGAAGTGATTTATATTTCTTAATATGTCTAGATGGTCCAATACTAGTACTTTGTAGTGCAAGTCAGGAAAGAAATAATGGATGATGCCTCTGATGTCCTTCGCTTATACTTTATACAGTGGTGGTGAATGAGGATAAAAAGCTGTGGCATATGCTATGAAAGTTCATTCAGGCTCCCTATTTCTACCAGTTGAGTCTGCAAAACGTCTTACAGGCAACCATTTTGATTCGTTTTGATGTTAGGTTCATATCTTGGAAAGGCAATACTATCATGGAAAAGGATATCGTATGCATCAACATATCAAACAAGAAAAACCCAATTACAATCACACCAACGGATGACCTAAAGATTGCGTGGTTAGGCCTTAGGAACGAGAGAGGCATATGAATATCTTTCTTTTAGACACTTCATGTATCATAATTCTTCGTTATAACCGAGAGATAGGATACCTATGAATGAATGCAATTCTGCTGCTCATCTGTCAAACCTCTCGTATTTGGGAAATGCTTTCAGGAGGGGTGCCCCTCTATTGGTTTAAACTCATTCCTAACTGCACAGTGCCATCCTACCAGTGGTTTTTATCTGGTATGCTCGCTGCTTTTCTGGGACCTGAAGATCACATTCAACTGGCCAACAAAGCCCTTATTTTTTTCACCTTATCGTGATTTTCACATTGGAGCTTAATAGCCAACTGCCCCCTTTGTTTGCTTACACTCTTTCAGTCCCGCTAGTTTGGGGTGTAATGTTTCTCTGTGTTGTTAAATTTTTTTTTTTAAATTGTTGGACAAAAAGCATGAGGAAGAAACCATGAGGTTGTGCCTTGTACTGCTAACCTGTGGCCATTGAATACTGTGAAAAGCGTCTTGTAGATCTTGTGATCTATCTGTTTGGGCAGCTGAACTTTGTTGGTTTTATGAAGCTTGTGCCAAGGCAGGCAAGATGTTCAGTTCTGCCATCAAAAGTGTCCCTCAGGCTGGCCTGAATGACTGCCGATGATCCACATCAAGATTTTTAGCTAGATAAGACGATAAGAACCAATCAGTACTGATATTGATTCTTATTGGCTGATGCTGTAAACCTTTATTTAAAACTGGTTGAAATCTGAAGAAGGATACAGGAAAGTCATCCTTAGCTGCCAGAGGAACTTGATGGAAGACCTTTCTTCACTCTTTGCTCCTTGTGTCTTGTCACTGCAATGCTCACTTGGTTTTTTTATGTATTTATAGTGGGAGTCCTGATATAGTTCTCTAGTTCTGATCTATGGTTCTCTTTATGCAGGAAATATATGCTCAATATTGTTCGTGATCTTTCTGCTTGGTAGTGGACGGAGAACTTCGACTACAGATAAACAAGATATGGGATGAGTAAGCTTTTCAGCTCTACCAATGGTCATGCCTTATAGTATTTGATAGTCCAGAATCCACGACTCCAAAGCTTTGACTTTTTTCTTTTACAAAAAGAAAGTTCTAAATTTCTTTAGAGCATGGTTAAGCAAGGATTTCAATTAGAAACTCAATTGTCAGGAGTTTATCAGTGGATTTTAAGGGAGGGAGATAAAGAGTTTTATATTCAATGTTGCGAGATAGTTAAAGAGCATAACAGTTGACTATATTTCCTTGGCCTATTGCTCTTAATTTACTGAACATCTGAAGCAAAACTTATCCTAATTAACTTCTGATTAAAGCACATTAAAAATCATTAAGTTGACAAATATTCTTCCAGACATATTTGTCATTATCCATGTGCTTTTTAAGAATCCATTATTCTGCAATAATTTTCTGAAGCCACCAGCAAAAAGTTGATGCTATTGCGGCCGAACTAAATATTTGTTCCTGCCCAACTTGGTGTTGACTTTGTGTTCTTCCCTGCGTTCCTCATGCAATGCCAAGCATCAAATGATGCTTTTCTGGTTTAAAAAGTCAGCAGGTGACAACTCGTTACGTTGATGCTGATACATATCAATACCAGTATGCTTGCATTTTTCTGATTGATATGTTTGATTTCTTTTCACCAGAAAAAGCTATTAAAATTCTAAAGAAAAATTCACATTATCTCTGCCAAATTGAAGTATTGTTGTTGCACCCTGCAAAAAGAGGATAATGTTAAAATTTCTCATAAAATATGTAGGTGGGTTTTGGATTGTGATGAGCATGTGATGATCATGATTGGTGATTAAAATGAGTAGTGAGTCATGATGAAATTTTAACTGCACAAATTTTCCAATGTGGTATGGCTTTGTTTTGGATGTAAATTTGTAGTAGAACATTTAAAATATATTTGGATGATTAGAGTTTAAGTTAACAATTATGTGACGATCACTTTGCTTATGACAATCCAAGCAGCCTGTAGATTTTTTGTGAGAGTTGGGAGGCTATCTAGCTTCCAGTATTTAGTTATATGGTGTGCATTCAGATTGCAATTGGCTTGAAAATGTACAAGTGCCTTCATCTTTATTTTTTCATCTTTCAGTTGATATTTACGGAAGGCAGACTTTTAAGTCATTGAAAGGTAGCAGGTGATGCGGCTATTTGGTAGCTTGCTTGTCTTAGTGTTAACTTGCCATTGTGCAGTTTTTCGGCTTTGCATAGGTAAACTAGGTTGAAAACTATCGTTATTTCAGTTAGTATTTTTTTGAATAAAGCAAGTATTATCATCTTTCCTATACAAGATTCCAAACCCATCCATTTCTCCCACTCCAGTGTTATGTCGGGTTATTCCGTACTAGTATCCGAACAACTTGTAAGACAACAAAGATGAAGAAACTTTAGTTAGACTGTCAGGATAGTGGAGGAGAAATTGCAGAAATCCACATTTGTTCATTTTTTTGAGGTCTTCGCATAACACTGTTCTAGGGCTTTTGGAGGAATAAAAAGATTGGGTCTAGCATGAAAGATAAAGAGTGACTCAGAATAGCCAAGGAGACTCTTCTTAAGCCCCATACCCAAAGGAGACCAGAGGCAAGTCATCCTTGGCTACCAAAGCCACTCTTAATCTTCATGTAAGACCTCTCTCTTCACCCATACACTTGCACTGTTGTTTGATTTGATGCCCATATGTTTGCTTCACATGCTACTGTTTATAGTACAAGTCCGGAAGAAAAAAGGGCAAGAAATCCATTTTTTCTGCAGATAAATCACCTTAAAATCTATTCTAATCATGATTCTCTTGACATTTTATATTTGGCATATATTCTCACCATCTTGAAAAGAATCAAGCTCCCATAAGACCACTTGGTTTGACCATGAAAAAAGAGAGAGATGATGACAGATTCTCAAATGATTTTGTGGAATCCCTTATTTGCCATTTTTTCAATGTCTATCTAGAAAAAAATTTCACTTACTTTGGCTGCCAACTATGGTTTAGAGAGTAAGCATATTTCATGTTTCAAATTGGCCACTTAATTTGCTTCATAAATACATACACTATATGATGACCATTCTGTGATAACGCTTATAGTTGTCATCTAGTATGAGTTTATTATTGGCCAAGGTGGAGGTCGATCCATACCTTAAAAGTCACGGAGTCCTGCACAATTACATTTACATTTACTATGTTTTGCGTTTGGTTCACGGAGAACAGAGGATGTTGAGGAATTTAGATAAGGGACTGGGGTAAATTAAAAATTACCCTTTTTGTTTGGAGGATGTGCAAATCCCGATGAAAATTTTTTCCATGTTTTTCACCCGTCTGGGGTGATCTGATATTACCTTCAATTTGGAGTTGGAACCCAATCCTGGATTTGGATTTCGTGATGAGAAAAGATATCTCGATCCTCTCACCCTCTTTTCCTCTGCGTGCTCCGTGTCCCGTGTGCTGCAGCTGCCCTGGCGTTGCCGGGCCCCATGCCCTTGCGCCGCTGGCCGCCGTTGCCCTCACGTCGCGCCTGCCCACGTAATTCAGATCAGGTCTCGGGCCGTCCGGGACGCAGGAAGGATAGTGGAGAGCAAATTCGGGGGGTGGAAAAAAATGCCTCGAGATTAGTATTTCAAAAATCCAGCTTTTAGATGGTAATGTGTGAGACACGAATTTAATTTGTAGGAATAACTATGTAAAAATGAGAGTTTTTCTATGCAGCTCCTGAAAAATAATTAAATTATGTATAATATCCTTACTTTTTTTTATAATTATGTATAAATTTTTAAGAAAATTTTTAACGAAATTTAATGCCTCTGAGTGAAAAAAACCTGCTTTTTATAAAACATACCGAGTATATTTTCCAAACAAAAAAATTCCTGTTATAATCATTGAGTAATATTTTATAAATACAGTAAAATTAGAGAAGAATAAGACAAATTTTGAAAAAAAATATTTTTAGCAATAACTAAAGAAGAAGAAGAAAAAAAAAGGAGGAGGAGGGAGCAGCAGAGCTTCAAAACAAAATTGTTTTCTTTGTTCAGAGGAGGTATGTTAAGGAATAGAGTAGATATTTTACATCTTAATTCAATTATAGTTGTTCCTTTTTTGGATTAGCTGGGGCTGAAAGATAAAACATCTCATTGAAAATTAAAGGAGAATATTGTTAATTATGAAAAAGTTAGAGGATTATATGTAATTTAACTAATTTTTAGGAGTTATAAATAAAAAAAATTCTAAAAACAACTTGTAATTAATATTTTTGGAAATAATTAAAAAACAGGTGTCTTACACTATATGATAATATTGTGAAAATAATTATAAAAATATTACTATTTTGTACAAGTTAATCGTGGTTTTATAAGCTAATCATTATCACACAAGTTAATATTGTGATATTGTAGTTATGATTAAAATACGTTATTACCAACCGTCTCAATTTTCATGCTTATGTTTAATTAGTTTTTATTAAATCATTTATATTATTTTCTCAATTTATCCATATAATAAAATTATTGAGGGGGGTAATTTCATCCCTACAAATCATGTGTGACCATATTCTAAAATTTGCTACGAAACAAATACAGAATTTTAAATTCCAGGACGTTAATTTCACCCAAATAAATATAAGATTTTCAAATTTAGGATTTTTGATCTCTAAAAACAAATACGCACATTACATAATGAAAAATTTCTAAATCCATGATGATTTTCAAAATTTGGATATCATCTTTACCCGAAAAAACCAACTCTAATTTATTACAAGGCAAAATATAGGACTTCCTTAACTTTCACATTTTGGTTCGTTTTGGATGTGAAAATTGTGAGTTCTTATTTTCCTTCCATTATTTGGCAAAGTGGGTGAGAAGTACTAGAGTTCATCCATCAATTGGTAATATTGATAATATGTAATAAATAATAATTTTAGGTATTTATATGCATATTTGAGGAACATTAAGTATATTGACAAAATTCCTAATTTTAGGGGATTTAATGCAATTTCAAGAATTTAAGGGGTAATATTGATAATATGTAATAAATAATAATTTTAGGTATTTATATGCATATTTGAGGAACATTAAGTATATTGACAAAATTCCTAATTTTAGGGGATTTAATGCAATTTCAAGAATTTAAGGGGTATATATGCGAAAATTCATTTAGATACAGAGGGCTCATACACAATTTCAAAGCTTTACAAGGGTATATATGAAAAAGAAAAAAAAATCTGATGTTATTTATGTAATTTCATGTAGGGATAAAAATTCATATAATTTGAAGTGTGTGTGCAATTTCATAACTTTCAAGGGGACATGTATAAAACTTACATGTTTTGCTAATATGCAATTTCTTGACTTTACATTGTTTCATGATTTTATATGATACTAGCAACAGACATATTGCAATTACACGTACTGCAAAAAGTAAATAAAACATGAAACCGGAATTCTAAATACTAATTTCTATAAATAAAATAAAATTTTGAAGAGCAAAAAAAGTATAAAGAATAATGTAAATGCTAAAAAAGTATAACTTTATCATCAATATAAGTTCACCTCATGTCAATAAAGAAATAATTTTAGTTATGTTCACCATGAAAAAAATTTGAAGTGCTACTTTAAATCTTAGACAAAAAATAAAATTTAGAAATAGTAAATTTTTTATTGCAAAATCAAAAACTATACTCTTTGGAGGTTTAAATCAACTTTTTTTTATTATAATTCTATATAAACTAAGATATATGTTTGTCTCATGTTAAATTCATGTATATTTTCTTTAATTTAATTAAGAATATCAAATATTATAATAAATGTAAAAGTGTCATGTGGTGCATAAATGATTTAATAATTATTCCATCAATACATAATCAAATTTAATTAAGAATATCAAATATTAATAATAAATGTAAAAGTGTCATTCAATCAATATATAATCAAATTTAATTAAGAATACCAAATATTAATAATAAATATAAAAGTGTCATGCAGTGCATAAATGATCTAATAATTATTCAATCAATACATACTCAATTTTTTCAATATTTTCTTAAATTTGTAGAGATAAAATGCTCTCTCATCTCATGGTTTAAATTAAAGTTTTAAATCTCGATTTTGGAAATGGTGTCGGCATTCAAAGAAATCGATACAGTTCGATCGTTTTGACCAAAATTATTTTTATTTCAATTTCAGTCAAAATATTTTTTATTTATTAATTATATTTTGATTAAAGTTTGACTATATTTTAACTAGATTTTGACTTTAAATTAAAAATATTATAAATTTTTTTAAAAATTGAAAAAACTTAAAAATTTTAAAGGGATTTATAACTAATTTTACCATACTATTAAAATAATAATCCGTGAGAAATAAATATCACATTATGAGAAATGTGTAGGGATAATTAGGTACGACGATGATTGATATGTTAAGTGGATTTTGTTAAAAGACACGATAAATTTGACCATTTATTCTTCGATGATCTTTTAATACTTGTTCAATTAAAATTTGTCTAAATATATCATAAGCCGGAGTGGAATCTTTCTACGACAAAATAAAATTTTTAGTAAAAATGGGTATAATTGTTCTTCCCATTTCAAATATAACTTGTTCTAAAATTGTGATATAATTATCAAGATTTATCATTATTTATTTTGAAAGAAATATTATATAATTGTCAAGATTTATGAACAAAAAGTATATGATGAAAGCAAATTATTCACCTAAAGTGAATTAGGTTTTAGAAGAAACAATGATAGTTTTAAAAATATTTGAGTAAAATTATGATCAATCCAATAGTAAAAACAAAATGGCAAGTATAAACAACATAAAACAATATAAAGTAAAGTAAGAATGCATCACATTGTAAAGTAGTTGAGAGGCCAACTGCTCCTATTTCACTGTTCTTTCCTCACTCTTAAGGACTTGAACCCTTCACTAGTATGATGCTTCATTGGTGAAGCCAACCCCGTATACTTGCCTTTGCTCAAACCGGCAATGTTAACTCTAAACCGGAGCTTTACTTTTTCAACACCTCTAAATAATCTTGGAGTGCTTATAATCAATTATGGAAGAAGAAAAATACTCTAATACCTTACTACAAGATCACTCAATATGAGAATAAGGGTTTTGAAGATTTGAAAGTTAAAGTGCAAGAATTAGAGCTCTTCGAGACTAGAGGGCTTTTAGGAATTTATTATCTCAGAGAAGGATTATTCAAGAATATGCAAAAGTTGTGAAGGAATACGTTTCAAACCCTTAAATAATAGTTAGTGAGACATTAATCGTTGAGTTGTGTTTTGTCATGTTTGGGTGTTTGAACTGTACCTATTTGGATATCTAAAATCTCCCAATGGTCAAATTTTTATTAGCCATTGAAGCTGATGTCATAGCTTCGGGCTCTTAATTAAAGGTTCGAATATTCGAATAGTACAGTTTTGAACGTCTGACAAAATTATCGAGCGATCGAATCCTGACAGTTAATTTTCTCTAAAGTTATAACTTCTAAATTTCGGGTATTTGAATCTTGAGTTTGGATATCCGAAGATGTAAGTAATTCAGAGAGCTATCTTTACAGCGTTTGGGTGTCCAAACTATAAAGTTCAGACGTCCGAAATTAATAGAAAAACTTCTATTTTTGCTATAACTTTAGTTTTTATGCTTGACACCATCTCAAGCTAACCTTAGATTAAAAGATGAGCCGATGAAGGCATTTCAAGCTAGGTTGAGTATTAGTCAATGTTCTAAGACATAGATTCAAATAACAAATCTTTGAATCAAAAAAAATAAAAAAGAAAACTAAACCTATTGAGTTTTCTCTTGAGACTTCTCCTAACTAATCTTTATTTCTTTAAGATCCGTCCATTGATTTACCATCACACCTCATTTTTAATGATATTTTCATGTTCATTTATACCCGTGACTTTCAAATGGGCTTGGTCTTCATCGTGGTTCGACTTGATTGCTAGCTACACATAGCTCAAGAAATAAATCAAATATATAGTTTATTTATCATCAAAACTATAAAAGACAATAATATTCCCTTTTTAATGATGATAAACTCTTATAATTTAAAAAGAACATAATCTAGTCTTTTAAAGATAATGTTTAAGTTGTAAGACAATATCAACATATGTAACTATGTAAGCTCCCCCTTACTAACACCATTTATCAATATACTAACATCATATATCAACCACATACATTAACAATTTCAATTACAATAATTTCAACCACAATTGCTTATTTGCTCTTGCTCCCCCTTACTTATGCAATCTCTTTCTCCCTCTTTTGATATCAACAAAAAGGTTAATAGAGAAGCATAATGCACAATCCATAAGCAACAACACAATAGTAGAATGCATAAGCGTAAGAGAAATCCATAAGGCACAATCCACAATTCACAACTATCATTATAAATTATAAGCCCAAAAAACATCCATATCCAAAAGGCCAATAGTAAGAGTCAAAATACAATTAAGAGTAATCAACATTTACATGCCCCAACACCAAGAGCCCCAAGCTCAACACAAACCACATAGACACAAGGCATAAGTCTAGCATAAAGAGCAAAAGATACACAAAAGCTAAGCGCTCAACCCCTGTCTAGAATGATAGATGCCCAAAGTCCCCTCAAACCGGTCAAGATGCTCCAAGACCTATTGGGTGCCGGTGGTGACAAGCCTCTCAAGACGATCCAACCACTAAGCCAACTCACCTAGTCGTTGATCAACATACTATCGTGAAACAGTTTTTGCACTAGGAGCTCTCAAAGCAACTCCAACCTTAGCATTTGTGACCTAGGTACGACAAATAGGAGGCATGTCCTCATAAACTCGGCCTGCGATAGGTGCCCGATTTTGCATCCAAACAGAGTGATCATCCTCCTATAGACTGAAGCCCATACGACGGAGGGAGGCGCGATTGAAGGTTTGAAGAGGGATATAGAGGTGGAGAGGACCGAAGGTGGTTGAAGCTATCTCAGAGTGGCAAAAGATGTAAGAGATAAGATGGGCATAGCTACGGCCAGAGGTGGTGTGGGGAGGTATTGATCCATATGACATAGGATAAGGTAGAGAAGATTGATCATATGCTCAATCAGAAGGCAGTATATCAAGAAAAGCTCTAGAAATGAGATTTCATTGCGATTCCCAACCTTCAAAAGGAGGGTGTAGCAAGAAATTGGTGGAGGACATAGGAGTGGAGTGGACAGAGGTTAAAAGGAAGAGCCTTTGTCATACGCAGGGCCTGTGCGTGGTTCTCCTCAAACATCTCTCAATAGCCTCTGAGAAGGTGATGAGGAGATTCTCACTGGACCACTGCTGAAAAGTTAGTGTTAAGGGTAATTTTGGTATTTTTATAATATATGGTAAAAGACATGTAGTTTAGATCAAAAGAATTATTTGAATAAAATATTCGCACATCCTCAATAATGTAAGGCTCACAGGTAGAGACAAAATCGAACTAACCTTGGGCATGAAAGGGAGTAGTTAGGTTTAGGAAGGCTAGGTCGTTGAAGTTAATGATGCGAGGTGAAATGACCCTAACACTAGAAAATCGGGCCTTAAACCTTTTGAAATAGCTCAATGGTGAAATTGAAAAAGAAATTGAGGTGTCTCATCGACGGATTGGGCTTCAAATTGCTTTCTCTTAGCACAAGGTGACGGAGTGGGAAGAAAGCACAAGGTGATGGAGAAGTTGGAGGAAGGTTGTATATGCTGCAGAGGATTGTTGAAGGGCCGGAAGGAAGGAGATAAAGTGAAGAAATTTGGGGAAAAAAGGGGTGATGTCCTAGGGTTTTGAGGTAGATTTGCATGTTTGGACATCCGAACCTGGAGGTTCAGGAGTCCAAAGTTCACATACAGAGGGCCTCATCACAATCGATCTTCTAATTCCTTTGTCAGACATTCGAAATGTTCTCCTTCAGATGTCCAATTCCTATTTCAGGTGACCAAAAAAAGATAAGCTGAGAGGATAAAATTGTGCAGAGTAGTGCTCGAATAATCCCATTTCGGATGTCCAAACCAAACAAACTGAGCAAGTTTCTTAGCAACAAGGAACTCCGGCAAACAACCAAAGAAAATTCTCAACCATTTTCAAGAAAATTTCAAAACACCAATCTTATCCCAAATCAAATAAAACCGAGTCTCATCCAAGGGTTTTGTAAAGAATTTTGCAAGTTGATGATCGATTTCAATAAAAATCAAAGAAATATCATTTTTAGAAATATGATCTTGAATAAAATGATGATGAATATCCATGTGCTTCGAACGAGAATGTAGTACCCGATTTTTGGACAAAAAAATAGTTATGACAAAAAATTAGTATATTGGAAAAAACACAATCAAAATCTTGGAGTATTTGTTTCATTCAAAGAATTTGAGATTAACAATACCGACCACATATTCGGCCTCGGCGATAGAAAGAGTCATAAAATTGACATACACTACTAGTGCTCTTTCTATCTACATAATAGCCGATATAATCCGCACCACAAAATCAATTGAGTCAAAGCAATCATTCCTAGCATACCACAATTCTAAATCTAGTATGTCTTTAAGATATCTAAGAATACGTTTTATGATAACTAGATGTGATTTCCAAATGGATGCTTGAAATTTAACACAAAGACAAACACTAAACATAATGTCAGGTCTACTTGTAGTAAGTATAATAGACTACTAATCATACCTTTATACCGTTTTTCATCAATCTTTTCACCTTTTTCATATTTAAGTAGATTTTGAGATCCTACTCTGAATTTGAGTTGGATTTCTAATAAGTTAAATTTAGACATTGGATTTGAGCTCAAATTTGTATCAAAGGCTAAAACGAGATTTGTACTAAATTGGGATTTGCAAATAAACTTTTCAAAAATTTTTATTTAAAAATAAGCATAAATTTTATTTAAAAAGGGCCTTGAAAATTTTAGAATTTTTACAAATATATCTTTTTTTGTAAAAAGATGTCTGAAATTTATAAAATTATATTTTATTCTAATTTCTTCAAAAAATTTATAAATAAACTTCTCAAAAAATTTATTTGCAAATAAAACCAAATTTTATTCAAAAAAAAGACCCTAAATATTTTAGAATTTTTACAAATATGTTTTTTTTGTAAAAGACTCTTGAAATTTATAAAATTATATTTTGATCCAATTTGTTTGAAAAATTTATAAATAAATTTGTCAAAATTTTTTAATCATAAATAGATCCAAATTTTATTCAAAAAAAGCTCTAAAAATTTTAGAATTTTTACAAATATGTCTTTTTTTATAAAAAAGCTTCTAGAATTTATAAAATTATATTTTGGTCCAATTTTTTAAAAAATTTGTAAATAAACCCCTCAAAATTTTTAATTATAAATAAGTCTAAATTTTGTTCAAAAGTTTTACAAATAAGTCCTTGAAATTTATAGAATTTTACTTTAGTCTAATCTTTAAAAAAATTTTGTGAATAACCCCTTGAAAATTTATCATTTGAAAATGGTATAAAATTTAAATTTTCTAATTAGGAAAATAAATTCTAATTAATTACATGTTAATCATAAGATTTTAGCATATAATTTCATTCCCAATCAGATCCTATTTATTTCCAAAATGAAATCGATCAAGAGATTAAGATCCAATCACACTCATGTCAAGTTCCAAAATCAAACATCCTCAATTTGGTTTTGAATATTTTTAATTTAATTTCAAAATCCTCTTTGGAGCCTATAAAAAAGATTGACGAATTTCACAAAAGACACAAAATTGAGACTGGAACAACAAAATAAGACACGAGAGAAAAAGAGAGAGGATCAGGCCACCAGAGAAGAAGCAGATCAAGCAAGATTATAGAGAAAGGTAAATAAGTGAAATTCTTATATTCTTTTCTTCCATTTCTGTGTTTTCTTTCATGTTTTGCAAGGCTTTCTTCTAACTTGTTGTCATCCCTCCCCCAATCCTTCTCTCTCTTTCCCTTGTCTCTGATGGCTTCCGATGGCGAGGTGGCAACGCCCTCTCCCCCACCCTCCTAGGTGAGTAGTGAGATAGTCGGCCGCATCGTGGATGCACTCGTGAAGTGGCTTTGTATGCAAGAAAAGTAGGACAAGGCTCAGCTTCTTGTCGATGATGACGAACTACTCTACCCTATTATTATCCTCAAGAAGATGCCCCACTGTGCCTGAACCAATGCTTACCACATCCTCGATGATCACCCCAAGTCCTTGCTCTTCGTCTTCATTACATGGATCAACTCGCACCACCAAGCTCTCCAGCTCCCTTCTTGTGACGCTCCCGACCTAGCACAATATTGTCCCTGGGCATCTGTGGCCCGCGGCACACCCGACCCTAGAGTTTTATTTTTCCCAGTTTCTCAGGAAAAGGCCTCGTTGTTGGGTCTATGGCAGTCATCATATTTAGCCCAGTCTCAACTGTAACACTTTGTCGATATGGGAGTAAAGACAACTGTTGCCAGTTACAGGCCCACTGCCTACCTACTGGTCCACTAGCCCTACCGGGGCTTACAATCTCCTCTCTCAAGGGCTCAGCGTCCTCGTTGAGATAGCCCACATCGATTAAGAGGTTGGAGTTGAGATTGAACTAAATATGATGACTGCCATAGACCAACAATGAGGTCTTTTCTCGGAAAACTGGGAAAAATAAAACCTAGGGTCGGGTGAGCCACGGGCCGTAGATGTCCAGAGACAATATTGTGCTGGGTCGGGAGCGTCACAAAGGCCTCGTTGTTGGGTCTATGACAGTCATTGTATTTAGCCCAGTATCAACTCCAACACTTTATTGATGTGAGACTAAAGATAACTGTTGCCAGTTATAGGCCCATTGGCCCCATCGGGCCTTACACTTCTCCTCCACTTCTCATCCTCCATCTCCCACCTCTTCACCACAGGCGCCAATGAACCTGTCGGCCCCCTTCCTTACCCTCGTCGGTGCCCAACACCCCACGATGATTCCTAGCACGATTGATTCTGCCGCTACCATCACTAGCATTGCTGCCCTTTGTGACTGTATCTGGCTAAGGTCCAGCTGGATCTGGTCCTGAGACCGAACGAAAAAAGGGAGAGGCAAGGTTTGAGCCTCCCCTCTTGTCATGTACTTCTAGAGCAAGGCCAGATTAGGCCATGGATCGAGCAGATCGGGCCATGGCTAGGTAGGATCTTGAAAGAGGGTGTGCGAGCTCGAGGAGAAAAGAAGAAGATGGAGAGCTTGAGAGAAGTATGGAGAAGGAAAAAAGATGCATGGGAGAGAAGAAGGGAAGGAGAAGTAAAGAAGAAAAAAATAACTAAAAAAAGAAGCTATATAAAAAAAGGGCTTTCTTTTATCTTAATCTTCGGATCCATGATCTTGCTGAGGTCACCCATGGCTCCCTTGAAGACAGTGGACTCATGACTGCACCATGGCCCCCTTCGAAGATGGCAATAAAGATGGCAGATCCATGATCTTGCCGTAGCCACCCACACCCCCTTGAAAACAGTGATGAAGATGGTGAATCCTCGTCACATCCAAGTCAACCTTCGGGCTCGAATCCAAGCCAACCTTCAAACTTGCATCAAATTAGCCTTCGGGCTTGTATTGAGCCAGTCTTCAGGTTGGCACCCAAGTCAACCTTCAGACTTTCACTTAGTCAACTTTTTAGCTCACATCTAAGCCATCATTCTGGCTCGCACTTAGCCAGCCTTCGGGCTCGCACTCAACCAACTTTCGAGCTCGCACTTAACTAGCTTTCATGATTGCATCCAAGCTAGCTTTCGGGTTCACACTCAGTTAGCCTTCAGTCTCACATCCAAGCCAGTCTTTAGACTCGCACTTAGATAATCTTCGGGCTCACATTCAAGCCAGCCTATAGGCTCGTACTAAACTAGCCTTCCATCTCGCCCTTAGCTAATTTTCAAGCTCTTACTTAGCCAGCCTTGGGCTCGCATCCAAGTTAGCCTTCAAGCTCGCACTCAGTTAGCCTTTGGACCCACACTCAGTTAGCCTTTTGGCTCACACTCTAGGCAGGCACCAAGCCAACCTTCGGACTTATATCCAAGCCAACCTTCACGCTTGCACTCAGTCAGCCTTCAGGGTTACACTTAGCCATTCTTCAGGCTCACACTAAACTAACCGTTGGACTCACACTTAGCCAATTTTTGGGCGTGTATCTAAGTCAACCTTTGAGCTTGCATCTTAACTAGCTTTTGGGCTCATACTCAGCCAGCATTCAGCTTGCACTTAGCCAGTCTTCGGGCTCGTACTCAGCTAACCTTCATACTTGCATCTAGGCTAGTCTTTGGACTATCACCCAGTCAGCATTTGGGCTTTCACCTCTAAGTCAACTTTTGAGCCTGAACTAAGCTAACTCTCGGGTTCGCACATTTAAGATCGAGCTATAAGTCTACCTAAAATTATCATAAATAATTAAGAATACTCAAATCAAACTATTTAATATGAAGTAACTCAAACACATTAAAATTAAATTTAGTTAAAATAAATAGACAAATGTCAAGTTGACTCAAACATACCTAAATTGATCAAACAAATGGATGCTAGAATCTAAAATCTAAATTTAAAATTAAGCTGAATCTGAATTAACTAAGATTGGGTTAAATCAAGTTCAAATTAAAAAGGATAAACTTAAAGTTAAACCAAGATTAGACTATGCTGAATTTGAATTGAAACCAAACTGAATTAAATTGACTTGAACTTGAACTAAAGTTCAGTAAACCTGCACTCTATAATAGTCTAACATAAGGTCAAACTCGACTCAAGCTCAATAAAATTAAACTCAGACCCAAATTATATTAGTCTCAATGAAACTAAATAAGGTCAAGCCAAATTCTACTGGAAGTGTTGAAACTTTAATAATACTATAAGGTTATGAACAAAGGGTGATGTCAGTACTTTGACCTAAATTTAAATTATTTTAAATAAAACTAAATAAGATCAAACCAAGTCTCGCTGGATATGCTATAAAAGCCTTCAGTAACATTTTAAAGATATATCTAACTTCATAAGCCATTGGTGATACTACTAAACTAAAGAAGTTAATCGTCAACATGCTCCAAGCTATTAGCAATACTTTAAATCTATATCCGACTCCATAAGCCATTGGTGATGCTATCAAACTAAATAAGTTAATTGCCAACATACTCAAAATAGTTGGTCACAATTCAAGCTAGTCAATCTTAGAAGCTGTTGATAATACATCTTTCAAGCTAAGCTAACCTTAAGGTATTGGCAATGCTTTAAATTAAATCAAGCTAAGATAGACTTAAAATTACTTAGTCAATCAACCACAAAACCTTGTTCAAACAAAGATAACTAATAACACCCTCTAAGTTGTCGGCCACACTTCAAAATTATACCCAACCTTCTAACTCATTAGTGATGCTATCGAGTCAATGAAGTCAACTAATAATATTTTTAAAGTCATTAGTTATGCTTTAAAACTAGTTAATCCCATAAGCAATTGATGACACACTTTTTAGTTAGTTAATCCCACAAATAGTCGATGATGCACCCTTCAAGTTAGCCAACCCCCAAAGTCATTGACGATATGTCCCTCAAGCTAATCAATCCCAGAAGCCGTTGACAATGCACCCATCAAACTAGCTAACCTCAGAAATCGTTGATGACACACCTCTCAAGCTAGTCAATCTCATAAGTTGTTAATAATGCACCCTTCAAATTAGCCAACCTAAGAAGTAGTTGGTGATGCACACTTCAAGTTAGCCAACCTCAGAAACAGTTGATGATGCGTACTTTTAAGTTAGTTAATCCTAGAAGTAGTTGGTGATGTGCCCTTTAAGCTAGTCAACCTCAGAAGTAGTTAATGATGACCTCTACAATCTAATCAATCCCAAAAGTAGTTGGCAATAAGTTTTTTAAAACTATACCCAACCTTATAAGCTATTAGTGATGCTATCAAATCAAAGGAGTTATTGCCTATGCCTTATTGGCTATAGAAATACTTCAAAAAACTAAAGGAGTTATTGTCTACACCTTATCGGTTATGAAAATATTTTAAAAAGCTAAAAAAATATCGCCTATGCCTTATTGACTATGAAAATTCTTAAGCGTCAATAGAGTTATTACCAATGTCTTGTTAGCTAATGAAAAATACCATCCCAAATAAAGTTGCTGTCGACGTCTTATTGTCTAACAAAAATACTTCAAATCACAAAGTTATCGTCAAAACTCAAAACTATTAGAAATACTTTAAACTTCTCCTATTCTCTTTTATGTCTCATCAGACGTGTAATCAACATATACTGAAGATTGGGTCAATCCAAATGAGATGCTATGCGGTTCAAGGTAGGGGAGTAAGGAGCAACACATATTAGAGTTTCTTTTCCACTCCTCTTTTCTCTTTTTCTTTATTCATGTCTTTCCTATTTTCTATAATTTCATGTTAATGTTTATTACAAAGTAAGGGTATATCCTTACTTAAGCCATGCATCCTTTTTTAAAATCAATCGAATTCTTTCTTCTTTTCTTTTTTTGTGTTTCTATTTTATTAGTTAGATTTCTTACTTAAAAAGATCCTTGATAATTATTAGGATAATTAACAATAGGGGCTTGCGTCTATTAGTAGTCAATATTCTCACAACACTTGTAGCGTATTTCAAATGAAAACAAACTTTGATTTGTGATTCAAGTTTGCTCTCAGGGTCTTTGCTATCCTAGATCGCCAAATCGATCTCACACTTCATCCTTATCCAATTTGGTTGAAAGGCTCATTGGGGTTTCAATTGTCTTGACTTCATCCATGTTGAACTTTTTGAGTAATTCCTTAATTGTACTTGGGTTGGTTGATGACGATCCCATTCTTTATTTGTTGCACTTGAAGTTTAAGAAAGAAATTTAATTCTCTCATCATGCTCATCTTGAACTCCTTTGTCATAGTTTTTGCAAATATTTCGTAAAGATTTTTATTAGTAGTATCAAATATAATATCATTCACATAAATTTAAACTACTAATAAATCATTATGTTTTTTCAATAAGAATAATACGGTGTTCACATAACTCCGAATAAAATTATTTAAAATTAAGAAGGAACTTAGTCTTTCATTTCAAATTCTTGGAGATTGTTTAAGACCATGTAATGTCTTTTTCAATTTTTAGAAATTATTTTGATCCTTGTCAAAATTATTTTGTTTTGATAGTCTCTGCAATTTTGGACATACAATGGTCTTAAAAATTTTAAAATTTTAAACTAAAATTTAAGGTTATTTTGTTGCAATTCTAATTAGAATTAAAATATTTCGGTCAAAATGTTTTGATATTAGAAAATGTAAAATCTTGGTTAAAAGTCCACTTGTATTTTGTAGAAGGTTTTATTCATATATTATATCAGGATTGTTAATATTGTAAACATTTGTGTTAACATAAAATTGTGCTTATAACTAATGATGTTAAAACTATTTATTATGATGCTAATTTTAAAGTGCAATTAATACCTCGAAAGATGTTAATTTTTTTTTATAATCCATTGAACTCGATATAAGAGATGTACATGCGATTGCTAACAAATCTTCTGAAATGGACACTAATAGCTTCGTATTATGACGAAAATCTAGATATTTATTGCTTTGATTTGTGAGTAAAATTAGAATTACAGGTGATTTCCCTGTCTGTGCATCTCAAAACACTTAACGATGCCATTTGGTTGCTCTGTGATGCATCTTCACTTTCTTCCGATTGAGCTTCCCATCTTTGCCAACGCACAAACGGGCCCCCATATTCATTCCGTGCAACTTGCTCTTCCAAAACAAAACCTTGTACTTGACCTTCGCCGCCAATGCGATCTCAAACTTCGCTGTTTGGTTCAAAAACGCATCGACAACCGGCTTCCATGCTCTCCCGTGGATTTGCCCCCCTTCGGTCCATAGAGTAGACTCGCCGTGTTGCTGGTAGAAAGACGGCGGCTTCACTTCTCCGGCATTCTCTTCGTCGAAGTAGATTGTCACGATCATGTCGGTGCAGTAGACTCCTCCGTCTCGGTTTCCGTTGGCAAACTCAATGGTTAACGACGCATTGCTGTCATTGGAGGGGATGGAGAAGTTGATGACGGTGTAGGTCGGGGAGGAGGGCCGGAAGGTGAGCCAGAGGAGGAGGACGAGGAGGCCGGAGAGGACGATGACTTGGAAGAGCCAGAGCTTGAAACTCTGAGGAATGTCGTCCATGCCGGAACTGAGCTGGAGGATGTGCGTGCATTGAAGGAGAAGTGAGACGGATGCTTGCTTTGAATTCGGGAGAGGAATCAGATGTTTTCTGGTAATCTACGATATGAATATCATCAAGGAATGGTATGGAGTTGCAATTTAAAATAGCTGCGAAGATAGAGCCAACGAGCACAACTACACCGCTTGACTCCATACTACATTATCAGAAATTTCTCATTTTGTCCCCTTAAATGATAATGGAGAAAGTGCTGGTTTTTTGAAAGATTTTTGTATATATGTATTGAGATCTGATATCACACGTATTCCCCTTGAAAGATTGCAATTACACCAATATTTCTAAAAAAGTTCTTTGCACATAGACTCCTCCTATTACCAAAACCTATGATCGCCGTGTTTCAACCTTGGTTGGTAGCCAACTATGAGTGTAAAGAGTCATTTTTACCCCTAATATATCTTGCGCCTATCACGTGCTTGTAAGAGAGTTCAGGGCACAAGCTCATCTTCTCTTTTCTCTTCACGCATAGAGTAGATCACGATCACTGGGAGCTCGCACACCAGGGAGGTCGCGAGCACCAGAAAGATCGCAAATCGAGGAGGTCACGAGCTTCTTCCTGTTGCTTCAATCTCTGAGCACGCATCAGGTTGATCGCACACCAGGGAGGTCACGAATATCAGAGAGGTCGGGCACCGGATCGGTCCAACCCGGGTGTTGTCATGGCTTCGTCTCTCTGCTCTCATCTCCTTGCATGCACTGGGCAGTGGAGATCTCGCTAGCCGCCGACAATGGACTCGACAAAGAGCTCCTTCTTGGATGCATTGAGGCAGTACAAATCATCAGACAAAACCAAGGTTTGATATTCCGAACCTACAAAAAACAAGAACCATGGCTCTGGCTTTTCCTAAACTCTTAAATTTGGGTCTCTTGGTGCAGTCAACCTTCGAACTGGTTCGCTCAAGTTCGGTAAGATGGCCGAAAATAAGCTCCATGACAAGTCGCATCAAAATGAAATGACTCAAAAGTTAGTTTCCCTAAGATACGAGAAGTTTCCAGAGATTTGTCGGGGGCATAGACTACATTCGAAAGAGTTGAATTTGAGTTTTAATCAACAAAATAATCATATTTAAATTGAGATTCATGACTTATGAAAGAGTTTTAATCAACAAAATAATCATATTTAAGTTGAGATTCATGACTTGATTCATAATAAGGTTCATGACAAAAATCATAGCTAAAGTTAAGAATAATATTAAGCCACTAAAGTATGAGACACTCTAAAAATCAAGGTTTACGGTTTCGGTTTCGGGACCGGCCGAAACCGATACGTTCGGTCCTTTCGGTTTCAGTTTCGGCCGTTTCGGTTTCGGCCGAAAGAATTTTTTAAATTATTAATTGGGCGTTGACTAGAGTTTGAATATATTTTGATTGTACTTTGACTTCAAATTAAAAATACGATAAAATATTAAAAATATTTTGAAAAAATTTGGAAAATTATGAATGAATTTATACTTAATTTTACAATAATTTAAAATATTATTTAAGCAAATTAAAATTAATTTTGATAGTTAGTTACTGATATTGTCTACTTTTAATATATATTAGTGTATTAAAAAAACATACAAGAAATGATATGAATATGATTAAAATTTAAAAACATCATTTCATACATGATATAAATCCACGTCTTATAACCACATGCTGTCCCGAGGTGAATCTTGAAGAGATTGATATTCTTGATCACCATATTCATCAGTACGATGGAATTGTGATCGATAGTATTGTTTAGCATGCGGATAGCAGGAAGTGGTATGGTCCTGCATTCATTGATGATATCCTGGATTGTATGAAGACATCTCGCTTTGATAACCGTCATAGTAGTTATACCTCGCATTATCTGTTGGATCTTGATTAACATCTTGTCTACCATGCGAATTATACTAACCAGCACAGTAAACCCTAAACCGAACCGAGAGCGGGGGCAAGCATCGTTGCCGGCCGACTTGCGCTCGGCGACCGAGCTGCCCTCGGCGGCGGAGCTGCCGGAGCTGCCGGAGCTGCCGGGCTGCTGAGCTCACCGGAGATGCCGGAGATGCCGCGCGGGGATGCCAGACACACCGGAGATGCTAGTTTCGAGCCCTGAGCTCGCCGTGGGCGCCATGGGCGAGCTGCGGTCGGCCCAAGTGCGCTGAGGATGCCGCCGGTGTGCTGCGCTCGCCCCGCGTGTGCTGAGTTCGCCGCCGACACCCTGAGCTCGCCGCCGGCGCACTCAGCTCGCCTTGTGTGTGCTGAGGTCGCCCCGCACACGCCGAGCTCGCCCCGCGCGCGCTGAGCTCGCCCCACGCGCGCCGAGCTCGCCATGCACGCGCCGAGCTCGCCGCCGGTGGCTTGCGCTCTCTGCAGCGCTCCGGCTCCCTGCGGCCGGCCCGATCGCCCTATGCCCCGCCCCGCGCGGCCTGCCGGCCGCCGAGCCGCCGCCCTCACCCGCAGGTCGCCCGCGTGGATGGCCCTCGGCCCTCGCCCGCCTTCGCTCGCAGTCGCCCGCAATCGCCCCTCGCCCGCCCTCGCTCGCAGCCGCCCTCGCCCTCGCCCGCACGCGCTGCACTCGCCCGCAGCCGCGCTGCAGCGTCGAAACCCTAAACTGAAATGTTTTTTAGGGTTTCTGCGTGGGTTCGGCCAAAATCGAAACGTTTCGGCCGAAACGTTTCGGTTTCGACCGAATCCGCCAACCATGCTAAAAACAATATTATGTTATTCATTTTTCTTAAAATTTAGCGGCCAATTTAGAATTGGCTGGAACTGTCATCGAAAAACTCTAGACAATTCTTTTTTACGATTTTGTATTTTACAAATCGTAATATGGATCGACCTACTAAATTTAAATTTGAAAGAGTCTTACAAATCAAAGATGATAATAGTTTAATTCCATTAATACTAATATTTTTATTAAAATTTATTTCACCATTTTGCCGTGCATATGAGAGATCACGGATACAAGGAAGCCCCAACTCATAGAGTAAACCAACGCACTAGCTACATTACCACCCACCAATTTTCGGTGACCTTCGATCACAGAGCTTCGCAGCTTCACTGTTCATCGCAGGCTCACTAGAGTAGAGATTTCACTTCTTTTGGGAACTGAGGCCCCATCTCCAAATTTCTTTTCTTGATGGTTTCTCTTACCAAAAAACGAAAATGCTCCTCTTTGAGCTTTACTATCTTTTATTACGTCAGAATCTCTTGATGCCCAACACCTCGCGTCGTTGTGTGCTGCGTAGCTCTCGGCCACCATCTCCTCCGCTAGCTCCAGCTGTGCCAGCTCCCGTGAGCGTTGAGTTCATTGAGCTCATTGACTCCTCAATGTTGTTCGTGAGAATCAAACTGATTTTCATTTTCAACTTCTGAACTTGATCCAGAAAATGTCGATGAGAGATGTTTCTCATGCCCCGCTCACGAAATAGAAGAAAATGAAGGGGAATACAGAGTTGGTGGACAGGTTTTGTCCTTATGATCAGGGGTGACACTCCATACATTTTGACATCAGTGTTTGGATGGGCCAGCTTGGAAGAATTTTTAGCTTATGTGAAAAAAGAAAACTGAGAAACAAATTATGCCCTTAGGGCATTTGGAAAAATGTCTGTGAGAAGCTGGAACCACTGCATTCCAGTTATGCGCAATGGAGAAGGCCCTCGTGGTGTTTGGCAAATTGTTTGCGAAAATTTTGGACATATGAAACATTACGATCTAGATTGTTCCAAGCTAAGAAGAAAGACAACGAGAATGATCTTGCTCAACTTTTTATCCATAAACAAGCCGTGCCTGTTGCTAAGAACTTGCTCGACCATCTACCTCCTGAAGCTGGTGTAATTCGAAGCAGAATTGAAAAGCTCTCAAAGAAGCAAATGGGGCCTCAGTAATCGGCTTGTTTGTTTTTCTGAAAACCCACATCTTCGGAAGCACTGAAGTTTGCATGCCTCGATCTAGATATGAAACTCATTGAGCTTGAAGACTTGTTGCTGGCTGATGGAAGTGGCGCCACAAACAGTTGCGAAGTTTTCTTTTGAGAGGTTTCTTATGAGGCTTCTTATGAAGCTTGTGAGGAGCTCCATCCGTGGATATGCCAACATTCTTGCTTCGCCCACTCAAATAAAATGCAAGCTATCATAGGTGGGCGAGTACACCGTTAGCTCTTTTCCATTTTATTCTAAAGATTGGATCTGATCCAAACCTCATCCTTGCCATGAGTCTTCTTGTGAAAAGCTTTCATGGGAACAAGCAACTTTCAGAAACAGTTGGTCAAATTTTGAGTGTTGAAGTGAAGCATGAACAGGCGATATGCAATTGAGATTGTATCCAATCAAGCAAACCGTGTCACTCTCAGCAACTCCCCCATGAACCTCTTCGGCGTCTTAAACTTGGTCTGCAATCATGTTTTGACCTGCAGGTTCTCGAAAAAGCAGAGGAGTGTCACTGTAGAGCTCCTCAAAAGAATTAAGACTGTGATTGTACTTTTCAGGTTGTACGTGTCGACCAAAAAGGCTTAGTTTTGGCCGTTCCGAATCGAAATTTTATTTTTGGTTTTGGTTAGAATTTACTGTTTATCTTTATCAACGAGCGCAAGCGGGAACTCGCCGGGCGAGCGTGTGGACGGGAGCGCGTGCGGAGGCGGGAGCTCTCCAGTTTTTGGGGGGGACCTGGCGTTAGCTTCATATCCGAATCCAAAGGCCCTGCGCATTTGCTAGTCTACCGTCGTTCCTTCGCCTATCTCACGCCCTCACCGACCTGATACGTACTTTCGCAAGTTGAGGCCGGCCTTACACTTGGGCCAACGCTATCGCCAATTTAATTTCGACGTCCTTATCGGTTTCTATCAGATACTGTTTACGTACATAATATTCTTTACGTAATTATTCATTATTTTTTAAAATTTTTAAACATATTATAATTTTTTAATTTGAAGTTAAAAAATAATTGAAATAAAGTTAAATTTTAGTCAAAATATAATTAATAAAAAAAGTATTTTGGTTGAAACTGAAATGAAAATGATTTTGATCGAAACATGTTGATTTTTTTATTCGCGTGCATGTGTGAATGATTGTTCCACCGAAAGTAAATGTAAAAAAAATTTGTGTCGGTCTTACCCCCATGTAAATCGCTATCATGAGATTGCGCAGAGGTAGTTGTTCTTGTATGTCTATAAATGTTCATCTGGATCGTTCAGGTACTAAATTAATAATTTCACATCCAGATGTTTTTAATTCAACTGATGATGATGATGATTAGTTGTATTACATTATATTTAATAAATTATGTATATATCAATTATATTTTAATAATAAGTTAAATTTGCTTATGTTAATCTTTATTTTTTAATCATTTTCATATTATTTCTTATATATTATTTCTAAACTCAACTGATGATGATTATGATGATTAGTTGTATTATCTTAGAATTTATAAATTATGTATGTGTGAAGTACATTTTAATGAAAAGTTAAATGTGCTTATGTTAATTTTTAATTTTTAATCATATTCATATTATTTCTTGTATATTTTTTAATACACTAATATATATTAAAAGCAGACTATATTAGTGACTAACTATCAAAATTAATTTTAATTAATTAAAATAATATTTAATATTATGATAAAATTAAGTATAAATTCATTCCTAATTTTTCAAATTTTTACAAATTTTTTTCAATATTTTATCGTATTTTTAATTTAAAGTCAAAATATAGTCAAATTTTGGTCAATACCCAATTAATAATTTTTAAAAATCTTTCGGCCGAAACCGAAATGGCCGATATATATCGATTTCGTTGGGTTCCGAAATCGAAACCGAAATCGCACCATAAAACTTTGGTACATGCTATGCAAAAACAGTCTTCTCTTATCATATTTGACAAGCTTGGAATAATCATAGTTTCATTAGAAATGTCGCCAAAGTGGTGGTTGAGATGTGGATGAAAATTTTAAAAAGGTTCAAACTAAGTTTAGGATCATCAAGTATGAAGCAAATTATTTAAGGTCTACGGGCCATCATGGAGGGTTATCTGCCCACTTTAATTAGTTCTGAGCTAGGTTCGGACCAAAGTCTTAAAATTCAATTGAAATGTTTCAGTTTCCATTAAAATATTTCTATTCCAACTATGACCTTCTGCTAATGCTTTATTTTGACTTTTAAGATTTGCGAATAGTTCGTCATCCACGTTGATGAAACTTCGTATCTTAGTCTTGACTTCCTCAGCGAGATGCTTAGCACTGGCTTCAACATTATCGGCTTCAACTGGATGTCCTCTCCCGCCCCATCGAGCTCAAGAGCATCATCCTGGATTGGATGTCCTCCCCCACTGCCTTCCGACTGATGGTCTACGGCTTCGACCAGACCCAATTGTGCACTCCGAAAAGGTTTCTGGCGTTTTTTAGGTAATTGATAAATGTGGACGAAAAAAATCATTTGTGGCATTTTTTGTAAAAACAGCAAGAAATTCTCGTTGTTTGTTGTGAAAACGCCAAAAAATTTCCAGCATTTTTTTATAAAAACACTCAAAATGTATACTATTGGCACAATAAAATGCTTTACAGGAAAAGCTACAGTAAATGCTTTACATTCTCAGCGAGTTCATCAAAATCTCGACAGTTAACCGAAGGGAAGATAATGTTCTTCACTTCACTTCACTTCTCCTAGCAGCAATAGTTTTCTCCTTTACCTGTTTTGCAAGATAAGCAATTGTCAGCAAGAAAAGACCTACAAAAGAATCAAGACCGTTGAAGCTTTGTCAAAGCAAAAGCTTCAAAAGCTGGATTCACAATTCAATGGAGTGGAAATTTTCATGAAGTTTAGAACTAAATCTCAGGATATTCCTAAAGGGTCTTCTGCATCTTTTCCTCTGCAAAATTGTGAAATTGTACGTATGCCCCCACCATTTTTTTATTACATTTTTAGCTCACTAAAACAACAAAAAGTCGCTGATATGTATCTAGGGCTATTACCATGCAGTAAGAAAAATTCAGAAAACAAATAATTCTTGTTATATACCCCTATAAACTGTAAATTGGTGGTGTAAGGTTTTGAAAAGCTCATCCCAAGTTTTCCCACGTAATCAGGCAGGTTGGGAACATCAATTACAACCTTTTCAACGGCTTTATCACTAGCCTTTTCCTGTCTGCCAACTGTTCCATCATTGACCTATCCATAACAAACCAATCAGTGGTAATACAAATGGAACACCTAAATGATATGAAAGTAATAAACATTTCATTCAGTATGATTTGAAATACCAAAGAGGTACTGTCTCAAATAGCAATTCTGATCTTCTCTAAGTCTTTATGTATACATATATAAAAATACTATATATATTTGCTAGCCAATAGAAACAAGATGAAACCCCATATGCAACTACTTGGGACAAGACATCTAAAAATAATTTGCACCAAGGGCAATTATGGATAAATTTCTACAGAACTATGAATATTATTTCATTCAGATGAAAACAACATAACCCTATAGAGTGCAAGGGGGTGGTTTCCTGCGTTGGCATTCTGCCGTTGGCCACATGGGATGGGGTGGCAATGTCGGGCGGAGCCGCGTATGCATTGCCGATGAGAAGGAGGGACGGGACGGTGTCTGCAATGGCAGATGTGCATATCCCTGGCCCTTCTTTCTCTATTGATGCTGCGCCTCGTTGTTCCAGAGCATTGGGCTTGACTTGGTGGACATGACCACCTAACTGGGTAAAGTATGTGGATGCTTCGATTTTTGATATGCTGAAAGATCATCTCAAAATTACTACAGTTCTGCCAGCTGTGTGGTGTACCAAAGGCAATTGTTCTTTCTTCTTGCAATAAGATTCTTTTCTTTGTTGTACCTCTAATTTGTTAGACAATATTTGGGGTATATAAGATTACTCATATATCACATACTTTATTTTTTCCTTTTGAAAGATAAAAATTGCGACTCCATTGTATCTGACCTTTGAGAGAACTTAAAAGGCACTTGCAATCCAATCCATTGACATTCTTCATCCACATGCAGCTACTGAACAGGAATATAGAACAAAAGAGGAAGATGGATTTGTTCATGAGAATATATTCTGCATCAATGGTGAAGTATGGGCAATGATAGGGCTCAGAAATGAAGATATGTATGAAGCATAAAAGCCAACACTATAAATAGAAGCAATCAGGTCAAGTGATCAGCACAAGCAATTCTGCGGAGGAGTGGTCTAACATGAAGAGAAGAGTGCCTTTGGTAGCCAAGGATGACTTGCCTCTGTCCTCTTCAAGGTTCAGTTTCGACTAGTAAACCTAAAGTGGATTAAAGGCAGTCTCCTTGGCTAGCCAGGTGGACTCTTTTTCTTTCATGCTAGGCCTTAAACCTCTCCTTAAAGGGTTTTATTTTTTTGATGTTGTCGAGGTCAGCGCCTCATCTATTAGCAATTTATTTTTTTTTTCTGTATCGAAGATTAGAAATTAAAATAATGGAGTCCATTTTTTGGTTTAAAAAGGGGGTTTTTTGCACATAATTGATTATCAGCTTACTGAACAGAATCATCCCCTTTATCCATATTTTTAAACAAACCACCTCTGTTATCCATATTTGCACCCAACGACCTCTCTTTTCAATAAAAGACCAAAAAAAGGAGAAAAATTCGTAGTATGATAGTTCTCGTTCCATTTAATTCAACAGAACGAAGGGATTTGGCGAAAAGAAATGAAAAGGAGATGGTTTGGTACAATTGTCGACAATGGTGGCGGATTTTGGTCGATACGCTAGTAATCGAGTTGGAAGTATGCAAAGATCCCTTAAAAAGTGATGCACAAAATGTTACCATTGATCGAATTTGATAAAAATTTCGATCAAGTGACATTATTTTTCTTCAAGGTACAAAAATAGAAACATTTAAACCGAACATTTTTCTTCGTTTTACCAACCAAATAAGCAAGAAACAAAGCAAGAAAACCAAAATAAACCAAGACAACTCAAGAACAAAATAGAATCCAGCCTTATCCATTCACAAAAGCACAGTTCTTCCTAATCTCTCTCGAAGTCCCAGTCAGCACCCCAATTCTCCCCATCTTCTCCATCGACAACCTGAACTCCCTGAAGAACACCTCCAATGGGCTCTCAACAAGCTGGACAATGGTTGCTTTCGTCGCAGTATCTGTGGTTAAAGCCGCATCAGACTGGAAGAGACCTCTCCTCTTCAGCAGAAGCTTCTACCAAGATTAAAGATGATGATGATACACTAAGTTAAAATAATCAAATTAATGAAGCGAAAATGAATCGAAATTTGGTTCGTGGATTGGGTTACTGATTGAGGCTATCTGAGGTAACCGGGTTTGGATACCGAAGTCACCACTGAAGGTAACATCAACAACGCTAAGCTTGCTAGGTACCGTGAGAATTACTTATTTAATGGATATTTATTTTGAGATAATTAAGAAAATACGATGGATTGGCCTATGCATGAAAGTGACGAAAAATTCATGAAAATTAACGGATAATAATATCTAAAGATTATTTCTAAAAAATATAAAATTCATAGTAATCAATTACAAAAGATATGATAATATTAGGATCCTAGATCTACCGCATTTTTATCCTATAAATATGGACATGTTCCCATATATAAGATATTAATGTCAAGTTATTTTCTTCTACTATATTCTAGAGATTTTAACTATTTTGAGCATCGAAGTGACCGTCACAAAAAAATTGTTAACAATCTTATTCACAATATCGTATTCTTATAGATTGATTGGAGGAGTGTTTTAGCAGATCATAATCTCGAAAAATCTCTTAGACCGAAACTAAAAGTGAGTTGAGCTTCATCAACAGTGATTTTTTTATTGAGATCTACTCCGCTTTTCTTATTTGTTGATCTACAATGTCACCGTTGACCCTCCGACCATGCCTCGGAGGGCAATAAGGCTATCGGTATCCAGGAACCAAATTGGGAAGTACACCGTCCCGGTGCCAACAGAGTCTCACAACTCCTTTGTAGCATCAATTGAGCCAACACAGTTGGTCAACTCATCCACTCTCTTGCTAGCATAACAACAATAACCTTGAGGAGTTTCACTGTCTATGATACCTTCTAATCTGGTGGATTGACAGGAGTTCTAGACCTTGGTTGTTGTTGTCCAACATATAACCCAAATGTTAGAAGTTTAGATGCAAACCATACAGACCCTTTAGACCCAGCACCTATAGAGTTAAGCTCAAATGATACAAAATCTTTAGGCTTACAAGCTCAAGCATATGATACTACATCAAATTGACATCACGAATCACAGCCAAATACTACGAACTAGATGCATCATCATAGTGCACAACACCATCTGAGCCATCAGAAGCCCTCAATACGGGTTATGCTCTGGTACTCAGCCTCGCTGGATTTCGATGGATATAACCCCACTTACAATCTAGCTAATAAGATCACTTACTACACCTATATTACCGAGTCTTGGCTAGGGTTGGAGAAGGAAGTCAAAGAGATGACACACAATAAGTAACTTGGGAAAGGCTTGGGGCACCAATTCACCTAAACCATGTGAGGTATGACATCCCTCTAATCTTGGAGGTAACCTATTCTTCGATCTAGTTGAAGTTCAGGCAGCCTTCCTACAAGATATATGATGGCTTGAAGGACCGAATAGACCATATGAGCACATTTAGGAACACAATGATCTTACAAGATGCATTATATTCAACTATGTACAAGACGTTCTCGATGATGCTATAAGGTCTGGTCCGAGCTTGGTGCTTTGGCTTCTCAAGGTATTCTATTACCGTTTTTGACAACCTAGTTGATAAGTTTTGTAGAACAATTTATTTCATTGATACTTCACTGGAAAGACCTCTCCACTTTCGTCACTTTGAAGCAGGAAGAAGGATAGAGCTTGCAAGGGTACCTGATTTCAACAGTACTAGACTAGAAGTCACCAAGTTGAATAGCTCAATTGTTCTTATTATAGTAATGAATGAGATTTGACAGGCTTGGGTGGCTTGTGAAATGGCCCACTGACCCCCTAAGAGCATAGCAAAATTTATTTGCCAAGTTCAAGAGCATATTAATATTGAAGAGATAATCTCAACTAAAAGAGAGCAAGAAGAAAGTAGTAAATGGAAGAAAGACTCATTGGTCCTCAAACTGAAGAAATGGACAACTGAGTGAAGGGAGGCCCAAGTTGATTTTCAAATATGCATGCTCTTGGACAATTCAAGGATTAAACTATTGGCCTAGATTGAGCATTAAAATTTTCTAAAATGCCATTGCCTATTTATGGCAACAAATAGAGACTTGATAAGTTAAGGTACTATCACTTCTATAGAGACTATGACCATGATATTGAGGAGCACATACACCTTAAAGATGAGATTAAGAGACTCATCTAAATAGGTCATTTTAGATAGTTCATCAAATGAGGTGATTGAACTAAGGGACCTTGGGCACGGGAGGCAAATCAATACAGGTTCCCTTGGAGGAATCTTAGTCAAAAACTACAAAAATTGTCAGTTAAAGGATACCTTAACATGATTCTTATGGGCCCATTGAGTTAAGATGAAGCTTTAGTGTTAACTGGCAAGTGCTGAATCATCAATGATGGGCAAGAGGAGATGAAAAGACCACATTGCCAGAAGCCAAAGGCATAGTCTTTTCAACAAAAGACATAGTCTTTTCAATGATGGGTAAGAGGAGATGAAAAGACCACATTGCAAGCTAGAAGCCAAAGACATAGTCTTTTCAACAAAAGACTTGGAAGGAATCTCGGCACCTCACCATGACACATTAGTAATCTTAATGATCTTGGATGGCTACACCACAAAACACATCCTAATCGATACAAGCAGCTCGATAAATATTTTGCTCATTTGGACTTATGATCAAATGAAGACTGAGTAATAGTTGGAATCATATGTTGAGATGCTCACTAAATTGACTGATGACTCAATAACCCCACTCGTTATCATTGACCTTCTCCTCATAGTTGGAGAAAACCTCAAAAGCCCTATAATCAAGTATAAATTCGTCGTGGTCCGAACTCGATCTGCCTATAATGTGATTTTGGATCATTCGACACTCAATCAACTAAGTGGTAATCTTTACTTATAACCTAGTTATGAGTTTTTTTTTTCTAAAAATAGCATAAGAGAAGTATGAGAGAACCAAAGCCTTGCTAAGAGGTAGAAAATACTATTGGCAGAACAACCTAGATCAAAGGGACAAAGGTCAAACCATTGCAAAAATGTATGAGTCTATTGCCAAACTAAGGAAAATACACCTTGAACCTATGGAATGGCTCATCAACTTGATTATTGACAAAGGCTCAAGGAGAACATTGAAGCTCAGAGCAAATTTTATAGAGATTCTACACACCAAACTTATGAAATTTCTTCAAAAGACTCAAGATATCTTTTCTTAGTCTCCAAAATATCTTCCTAATATAGACCCCTCGATGGTGCAATATAAGTAGGATATGGGCAAGAACTATAAGAAAATGAAGCAAAAAAGGAGACATTTCACCCTTGAGTATTAAAAGGTCATATCAAAAGAGATAAACAAGCTTCTTAATGCAAGTTTTATTAGAGAAGTTCATTATCCCTAGTGGCTAACTAATGTGATGATAGTGAAAAGGTCCATCAATAGGTGGATAATGTGTATTGACTTCATTGATCCAAACAAAGCATGTCCAAAGGATAACTACCCACTACTAAAGATATACCAGCTTATCGACTTCACCTCAAGATATCAACTCGTCAATTTCCTAGATGTATTCTTAGGAATCATCAGATTCAAATGTACCCAAAAGATGAGGAGAAAACAACATTCATCATCAATTGAGATACCTACTATTATATTGCAATGCCCTTCGGATTGAAAATATAGGGATGACGTACCAAAGGATGGTGAACTAGATTTTTGAATGTTAGATTAGGAGGAATGTAAAGGCCTATGCTATTAATATGTCAATGAAAAGCCTCCAAGCTAGTGCACATCTCGAAGATTTGAGAGAAACTTTTGATGCCCTTTGAAAGTACCAGATAAAGTTGAATCCAAAGAAATATGCCTTCAAGGTATGTTCAAGAGATTTCTTAGTTACCTCATTTTAGAGTGAGGAATAGAAGTAAAGCTCAAAAAAATCTTGGTAGTCTTGAAGATGAAGTTGCCGTGCTCCACCAAAAAAATGTAGAGGCTTATAACCCTGAACTACTTTTTATCTAGGTTAGACAAAAAATGATTTCCTTTCTTCAAAGCACTCAAACAGAGCCTCAGAGTTGAGTGGGTGAGAGATTGTGATCAAGCCTTTAAATACCTTAAGAAGTACTTAGCCAAACCCTTGCTATTGGTGGACCTGAGCCAAATGAAATACTCTTTCTTTATATTATGGCTTCTGACCAATTAGTCAACTTGGTGTTGATAAGCGACCGAGGTTGAAAGTAATATCCTATATAGTATATGATCCATGTGCTCAATGGAGCAAAAGTCCAGTATTCACTCGTAGAGAAATTGGCTTATATGGTGGTGTTGGCAACTAGAAAGCTTCGACCATACTTTCAAGCATATTCAGTCATAGTATTTACTAACCTCCCACTTTAACAAATATTGCAAAAGCCAGAAACATCAAGGAGACTACTCAAATGATTCATTGAGTTAAGCCAGCTCAATGTTACTTTCAAAACCCATAGGATCATGAATGCCCAAGCCCTGGTAGATTTCTTGGTAAAAACTACCTCATATATTGTTGGGGCATAGACTGAACCATGGGAAGTTTAGGTAGATGGTTCATCCAGTGAGTCAGAAAGCAATATTGGCACCTTATTGCTTGACCTAGATGGAAGAGTTGTCAAGTATTCAACTCTTTTGGAATTCAATGCCTCAAATCATGTTGTGGAATATAAAGCCTTTTTCCTTGCTTTGCGGGTAGTGTTAAAGGTATTAAATGACTATTGGCTTGTATGTCGGTAGGTTAATAAGGAGTATGAGGCAAAAGAAACGATAATGACCCAGTACTTGACTAAAGTATAAAAGCACATAGAAGTGGATGCTCTTGCATGCCTGACCATGACTTCCTCAAACTTGGTGCCAAGGCAAGTTTTTATAGAAACCCTCCATCAACCCATCTACTTTGACCCTTCTAAGGTTAACATCATAAAACGAGAATCATGTTGGGTGGACCCTATAATTAACTACCTCAAAGATAGGTGACTCCCGAGGATTCTAAAGAGCCTTGGAGAATAAAGAAGTTGGCACCAAGTTTCATCCTAGTAGATGAAGATATGTACAAAAGGTCATTTACTTGACCACTTCTCTGTTATTTGAGGCTCAACAAAATTGACTATGTACTCTACAAAGTACATGAAGGAATATGTGGGTGCCATGGAGGTGGACAAGCTTTGGCACATACACTCCTTCGATAAGGGTACAACTGAATCAATATGACCTCAGGCAAGTTCATATCTAAATGTGAACAATAATAGAGACATACCTCGGTGTGCCACAAGCTAGCGGTTTGACTTTAGCAAACACAAGCCACTTGGCACTTTGACTAGTGAGGAATGAACATACTATGTCTATTTCTATTGGTATTGAGGCAGAGAAAATTATTGGTGGTCAAGATAGATTACTTCACTAAATGGATAGAAGCTGAACGTCTCACCACAATCACTGAATAGAAAAATCCAAGAGTTTTTTTGGCAAAGCTTTATTTGTCAATTTGAGTTATGTTAGATGTTGGTCACAAATAATGATAAGTAGTTTGATGGCTCAAAGTTCCAGGATTACTGTAGTAGCCTCCACATAGAATAGAAGTTCACCTCAATGACATACCTCTAGTCCAACAACTTGGACGATATAACTAACCAAATTTTACTTTCTAGAATTAAGAAACCTCTTGAGAGGGTAAAAGGTGTCTAAGTTGAAGAATTACCACATGTCCTATGGTTATATCAAACTACTCCACGGATAGCTACTGTAGAGTCACCCTTCATGCTTACCTATGAAGTTGAAGTAGTTACCCATGGAGATTGGTCTCACTTCACCCTGAATTAGAAGCTATGATCCTAAGGAGAATGAAGCAAACATCTGAGTAGAGAAGGACTTTGCCTTGGAGGTTTAGGAGAACATCTACATGAGGATCATTGAGTACCAACGATAAGTGGCCTGATACTATAATGCTCAGGTGTGGAGTCAAGAGCTATGACTAGGTGATTGGGTGCTTTGTTGAACTGATCTCAACAACCATGATTGGGGAAAACTATCTTCAAATTGGGAAGCTTGGTACAAGGTTACTCAAGTCATGGGACCAAGAGCCTACAAGCTTGAGCTTTCGGTTGGTAAAGTACTTCCTAGAACTTCACATGTTGACAACCTTAGAAAGTTTTATATTTAAAGTAAATTTATGACTCTATTTTATTTATTTGAAAGTTTGTCAATGATGGGACCAGAAACTAGCTCAAAATAAAAACCTAGCTCTAGATCCAAATAACTAACATGGTGCCTTATCTTTTCAGGCAAGTGTTAGCTCTTTAGCCCCCCAAAAACTTGGCTTTATAATCTAAGTATCCAACTAGATGCCTTGATTCTTTAGTTAGGTATTAGCTCTTCAGTCACCTAAAAACTTGACTCTAGGTCCGTATATCAAACTAGGTGTTTTGACTTTTCAGTTAGGTATTGACTCTTCAACCACCCAAAAATCTAGCTTTGTAGTCTAGGTATCTAACCATGTGTCTTGGCTCTTCCGCTAGGTATTGATTTTTTAGCCCTGCAAGCCTTGACTTTGGGTTAGGACACCTAACTAGACACCTTAGATTTTTAGCCAAGCATAGACTCCTCAATCACATTTGACCTCAGACTCAGGTTATTCAATTAACTAAAGTGATTTGAGTTTGCAAGCAAAGTTCAAAACATCCAGAAGCCTAGATAAAGCCAATTGAGGCCTAACTTAAAAAGGTAATCTCAATGGATGTATGCGTTGAGCTACTTGCTTATACTGAGTTGACACTTCAAAAATTTTGGGATTCAAGTCTTAACTTGAAAAACTCTTAATGCCAAATCACTAGTTTGGGAGTTGAATCATTTAAATTTGAGATATAGTTTAGGTTGGATTGTTTCTCTCTTCTAAGGTAAAACTTGTCTTGTTTTGGTTGAAGAGTTAGAAGTAAGCTTATCGAATTTTGAACCAAACAAAAATTTTGCATTTCAAACCAAAACTTGTTTGAAAAAAGCAAATAAATCAAAATTTTCATTGATAAACAAAAGTATTACATTTGAGTCAAAACTTGGATACAAAAAATCTTTAATTACACTGAAAGAATAAAAAAAAAAATATAAAGTGCAAAGTTTATTCAGAGGGCTTCTGGAGCCTGACAGACTCTTGTGGCTTGGCAGGTTCCTGGGACTTAGCCATATCTTCGCTAGACTCCTCTGTTTCCACCTGCCTTCAAAGGATCTCCTCATACTCTTATTTGGGTTAACAAATCCTCAAATCATCGTAAAGTTCAACTCAAAGGTCATCAGACTCAAAATTAGGTTCATGATAAGTCTTTTTCATCATGTTCCTATAACAAAAATAGCCCTCCATGAAAGAACTAGCAGAGAGTTGCCCTTGATTTGGGAGGTATTCATTACTAGCCGTGAAGTAAAGGATAGCTTACATCTTGCATAGCTTCAAAGTCTTTGTGTACTCTAAGCTCTGATAGAACATAGCTATAGCCTTATCCTTTGCTATGTCTATCTCAGCCTTTTGCTGATCCTCCGTGTCTTTCAACCTTGATAGGGCCAAGTCACATTCATCTTGGAGGAGATCCTTCTCCTCCTTTGTCTTCTTCTTCATTTCCTCCATATTGGGTTGGAGGGACTCAAATTTAGAGTAGAGGAGGTTCAAAAAATCACTGACGTGCATAGTAAAAATATTATAATACTTGCAATTGAGCCAAAAATTAGACATTGATATGAAAACTAAAAGAAAGTGAATAACAGAGAAGTTTAGGTGTCATATGTCAATGTAGGTCTTGGCTCCCCTCAGGAAGAGCTTATCTTTAGGGAGTTGGGCTATTGCAAGAGTTTCCCCTATTCTAGAAGTCCTCGAGGAGTATTCCTTGGCACTAAGCCTCTCCTCTAAGGTGCCCCAGTACATAGAAGAGGCTTGGTCTTGCACTTCTGTGCAAGCCAATGGAGGAGCAAAAGAAAAAGCATCCATCACCCTCTTCCCACAATCAGCCAACCTCATTATGTGAGGGCTCAGTGACCAAATGGGTGTGAGATCGATTTAGGTAGCCTAAGATAATAGAGATCTTGAATCACAAATCAAAATTTATTTTAATTTAAAGTGCATTATTAGATATTGTGAGAATATTAACTTCTAATAGGCGCAAGTCCCTATTGTTAATTGCCTCGATAATTGTCAAGAACCTCTTAACGTAAGAACTTAGTTAATAAAATAGAAACACAAAATAAAAATAAAATTTTTTTTATTGATTTTAAGAATGGATACGTGTCTTAAATAAGGGTATACCCTTGCTTTACAATAAATTTTAATATGAAATTATAAAAAATATGAAAGAAATAAAGAAAAAGAAAGAGTAGGAAAAAAGCTTTGATGTGTGTTACTGCTTCGCTCTCCTACTCTGGACCATGTAGCGTTTGATTCAGATTGACTCAGTTTTCGACAGATGTTGATGGCTTTATCCAATGGGATATAAAAAAAGTTTGAAGTATTTCTAATAACTTTGAGCTTTGACAATAACGTTATTGGATGACATTGTCGGCGTCTTGTCGACATTGGCCTGAAGTGTTTTTGATAGATTTAAGCTTTGGCAATAACTTTATGATTTGAAGTGTTTAATAAAAAATGGAGAGATAAAACTTGAGTGAATTTATATTTTTTACTGTATTTTCTTCTTCTCTACAAACACTATTAAAATATAGTTATTTATAGATATTACATGATTTTCTATATATCCTAAATATATGAATTGGAAGTACAAAATAAACCAAACTACTAGTGATTAATTTAAAATTTACCATTTTCATACATAATATAGAATATTTTATAATATATTTTAGTTTAATTCCAATAATTCTATCGCTCTTGGCACTACGTTACTATCTCTACAATCAAAATTAATTTCAAAGTCAGTGACTGTAATAATTCTATCGCTCTTGGCACTAAGTTCCTATCTCTACAACCAAAACTAATTTCAAAGTCAGTGATTGTAATAGGTTTCTCACAATCCTTAGGCCTTAGCATGATCATTGGCTTCCAAATTTGTAAATCAATGCTGAGAAATCAACACGTGTGGGCATAGGAGCAAGGCTGGCCAAACCCGTGCCCTCAAAACAAAGAAACCGCTTCTTCTCGATACTTCTCCTAGAGGGAAGGCCTGGTTGGTGTGTCATTCTCCTCAGCTTTCTCACTTTCCAAATCTCTTTCACTTTGTTTGCAGCTAAAGGGACCACCAACAACAAAAGCATATGCATCAAAAGGATGCATCAGACAGCAGCCTCCCATCCATTCAACTCCTTATTTATTCTATTCAATATTTGTACATATTGTTTTACACAAAAAAAGGATTATTACACTAACTGTTCTTCAAATTTGAGCAAAAAAATTAGGAAAAAATTAGTAAAAATGATTGACGTTGTTGTGTATTTGCCGTCGACCTCTCTTTTCATTCCATTGTATTTCGCATAAATGAAGCATCTCCTTTGGCTACTTGACTACATGAGAAGTTTGTGTTTGGAGGGATATAAATTTAATCCTTGGTCTTTTTCTCAAGCAACCATCTCCACATTAGCTCTATTGCTCTTGTTCCCTCAACAACTTTGTTAGAAGAGTCGAAGGAGTGTCGAATCAGAATAATATAGTGGGGACGGATACCAAATCATCCTAAAAGCTTAAACTCATAGGATATGAGCCTTTTTCACTATATATATTGGATCCTATTTATCTAATATCCGATGTGGAAATAATTTATTATATCTGATATGATAATAATCTTCCCCTTCAGGTGTGATTTGACTACATCAATTTTTTAACACTCTTAATTCAAAACTCTTTTACTCGACCAGTTCCATCGTGTGACACATAACAACGGATTTTTATTTCATTCTTTTGATTTTTTAAGGAAAACTAATATGCAACTCAATTCAGTCGCACCATCACGGTAATTTCGGTCTTAAGAGTTTACACAGCTTCGAAACTGAATATCTGATACCATTTGTTGGGGGAATCGAAAGAATATCAAACCAGAATAATATAGTGGGCCGGACACCAAACCATTCCAAAAAATTAAGCTCACGGGACATGAAGCTTTTTTCACTATATATATTGGACCCTATCTATCCAATATCTGATGTGGGACTAATTTATCACACATGATATTATAACAATTTGATTTTTTAAGAGAAACTAATATGCGACTCAATTCAATCGCACCATCACGATAATTTCGGTCTTATTAGTTTGCACAGCTTTGAACCTAAAACTCTGATGCCATTTATTGGGGAAGTCAAAAGAGTGTTGAAATAGAATAATATAGTGGGCCAGACACCAAACCATCCCAAACGTTTAACTTCATGGGATATGGGCCTTTTTCATTATATATCTTGGACCCTATCTATCCAATATCCGATGTAGGACTAATTTATCACACCTGACATTATAACAATCTCCCCCTTCAGATGTAATTTGATCACATTAATTTTAATACTTTTAATTAAAAACTCTTTTATTCGACCAGTTCCACCGTGTAACCCATACCAATGGGTTTTTATCTCATTCTTTTAATTTTTTTAAGAGAAACTAACATGCGACACAATTCAGTCGCACCATCATGGTAATTTCGATTTTAAGAGTTTACATAGTTTCGAACTTGAGGCTCTGATACCACTTATTAGAGGAGTTGAAAGAGTGTCGAATCAGAATATTATAGTGGGGTTGAACACCAAATTATCCTAAAAACTTAAGTTCATGAGATATGAGCATTTTTCACTATATATATTGGACGTTATTTATTCAATATCTGATGTGAGATTAATTTATCACACTTGATATTATAACACATCTTGACTAGAATCGTAACCCAAATACCAAGCAAATAAGTTAGGTAAGTGACAGCAACTCTCACACCAGAATTGTGCCTGATTTCACCATCTCCCATATCTTTATTTGTTTTTCCTCTTTGAGAGAGGAAAAGCACTATCCCGCCATTGCTAGCTGATAACTGTTTAGGGTTAGGGTCAACAATGCAGCTTCAGATATCGCCGAGTTTGCGGCATGTGATGGTGTTTCCGGGGAAGGGCGTTAGGGACTTCAACAAGATGAAGGTAATAGCACGGCGGCCATCTTATCTGATGCTATTCTACGCGCTGCTCTTCGTCACCTTCTTGCTGCATTTTGTATTCATGTTGATGGCCGTGGACACCATTGAAGGTGATGCTGAGTGCAACTACTTAGGTATGTAGTACAACACTGTTATATACTTCTTAAAGTTTTGTGATATGCTTATATTTCCAGTTTTTGTAAAAATTTTAATACTGTGAATGCTATTTGAGAAATTTGCTACTTGGTCAAGAATGCAAAAATCGAAGTTGGTAACTGTAGTGTTTTTCATTTAAAAATAGTTTAGATTTATAAAAATAAAAATAGGAAAAATTTAGCAAAATCACAGCACTGAATTGGGGCATCAGTTTGATGGCATCAATAAACATGAATTGATTGATGACTTTATAGCGGCTGTTGAGTCGCTATATTAGTTTGTTGGCATCTATCCTTTGATTCTTAAATGAAAAAGCTTAGGGCTTAAATATTAGAGTTTTTAATAAATAATTATTAATCTTATTGTGAATTTACAAAAAATTATCTATCTTATTACAAATAATAAAAAAAATTCACCTTATAACATAAATTTACAAAATCCTACCTCAATTAAAATATTACAAAAATATTTTTGTTTAGTTTATTTTATCAATTAAAGTAAGATAAAATATTAAATTATTTTCATTCAGATTTATTTTTGACAATCAATTTCTAATTATCAAACAACTATTATAACAAAATTAAATTTTAAATTTTCAGTTTTATAAAATCGGACAATCAATTTTTCATAAAAACTAAAATTAAATAACTCATTTTTATATTAATTTAATAGTTATTTATATTAAAATCAAATGAGAATAATTTATAATTTTGATATAATTTTAATTAAAATAAATTATCTTTTGAATATTTAATCGAGATAATTTTTTATAAATTTATAATATCAAATGAATGATTTTTTACTAATAATAATAATATAGGTAATTTTTTATAAATCGACAATAAGATAGATAGCTTTTTGCTTAAAATTTTAAATATTAATAATAATTTAACTCAATTTTTTACATCCAAATAAAAACATTCTATGATAACCGTAATATAAGTGGCAGTGCTTACAATTTTCTTTTCAGAAAAAAATGAAGGCAGTCAAACCCAAGCTTCAATTCACAGATGAACAAGAACTGCGTATGCTATCATTAAATCAAAAGAAAAAGACAATTAATTTTTAGTTCTTTTTTTATTTATCCGTAGGATGTGGGAAAGAGACTAGGACCAAGAATTTGGGGAAGACGGCTAGAGTCATCGATAATATATTAACTTGATCACGCCCTTTTATCGAGTTCTAGAACAAAAGGGAGACAGAGATCCAGAACCCGGACCCGACGCTCCTCAAACTTTGGAGGATTTCATCTTGGAGATGAAGAGCAACAAATCTGATGCGAAAACCTTTGGATTGAGACTCAAGGCCATGGCATCAATATTTATCAGATAAATGATTTAAACCATTTTAGTCGTTCTTTTTTTTTTTTGCGTATTACGTTAACGGTTGACGTTTTTGCCTATTCAAAGGTCCGGCTTATAGAGCAGAAGACCCGCACAGCGAAGATTCAAGAGTACCTGTACCGCCACGTGGCATGCATCAGCATCCCCTAGCCCCTCCACTGCCTGGCTCTGAAGCTGGCCGAGGAGCACTCCATCAATGCCGACGCCCGCCGCCCATTCCCGCCGGCGGAGCGCGTCGCCGCCCTCGTCGACAACTCCCTCCACCACTTCGTCCTTGCGTCCGACAGCGTGTTCACGGCTTGCTCCCTCCCTCATCCGCAACACCTTCAACCCGGCCACCGTCGTCTTCCACGTCATCACCGACCGCAATAGTTATGTTGCCATGAAGGCCTAGTTCTCGCGGCACCGGCTTGAGCCAGTGGTGGTGGAGTACGGGGACTTCACCATTTCAATTGGCTTACTAGGGGGAAGGTCCCTATTTTGGAGGCAATGGAGAAGGACCGGGCAGCGAGATCAGAGTTTCGCGGCTGCTCATCGGCAATCGTGGCCAATCTCAGTGAGAAGCCGGTTGTTGTGGAGGCGAAGTTTCAGGCTTTGAGCCCTAAGTATCACTCAGTCATGAACCATATACGTATACATCTGCCCGAGGTCGGTAGCAAAACCCTAACTCCTTTATCAAACTTTCCCAGTTTTGTAGCTGAGCTTCACGATGATGGATGCAGTTTGTTTCCTAGCCCGAAGAAGGTGGTGTTTCTGGACGATGACTTTGCTGTCCAAACAGATCTCTCGCCATTATGGGACATAGATCTCGAAGGTAAGGTTAATGGTGCAGTGGAGACATGCAGAGGCCAGGACGAGTTTGTGATGTCCAAGAGATTGAAGAGCTACTTGAACTTCAGATTTTTTTTTTGAGACCTTGAGATATGTAAATGTGTTTAATTCAGTTTAAAACTCGATTTTCTCTCGGATCTTACATCAAAAGATAAAATCAGAACCCATAGTTGATGTAGTATATAAGAGACCTCTCAAGCGGAGATTGAAAGAAGTGTTTGGAGACCCCCATTGGCGGGCTCCCGAAATGGCGATCTCCACAGCTGCTGTGAAGGGAAGCAAGGAGGAATAGTTGTTGGCGGGAGCTGCAGCGTAAGATATGAATTGTATTCTTTCTTTGATGCTTAGAAGGCAGAGAAGCCTTGTGTTGCGTCGTGTAGATATTAATATGGATCACCAATAAGCAGGGCTTTAAACTTTAGGCCGAAACGGTTGGGTTTTGTATATGGTTTATTTTTTTTTTATCATAATTTATATTTATTTGAATGATTAAGAATTTGATTTTAGATTAAAGTTATCTGGGATTAAATTCCACCTTCTGTATTTTTTTCATTTTAAGTTCTTTTTTTAAGAAAAAAATTTATTTAATAATTTTATAAAAAAAATATGTTTATAATGTTTTGCTCATTTTTTAAATTTTTTTTAAAAATTTAAATTTTAAATTAAATTGTAATTAAAAAAATTTTAAAATAATTTCATCGATACCGAACGAATTGACTTTAGCTAAAATAAACCGATCCAAACACACCGATCGCGAAATTAATACTTAAATCCTTGCTGATAACAACAAATCACAAAGTTCACGGTTTTAATCACTAATTAACTGTTCAAGAAAATATCTCGTGTATTACCAAGAGCATATTTTTTCATAAATAAATTCGCGTGATTATCAAATCATTTTCGATATAGTACAAAAAATACCACTTTTTTTTTTCTAGGACTTAAGTTGCTACGGCGGCGAAATAAAAAAAATATAAAGTTTTAATTGAGGTAGTTCCGCAGAGTCTGCTTCCTAAGAAAATAATTTAGCGCAGCGAAATCAACACTCCAACATAGATCGTTTTTCGCAAAACTCTTGAGAAATCCATCGGAGTGGTAACATCTTATTTCAAAATTGTAATAATAGAAAATATGCAGTGGATTATGACCAAATAACCATTATGCTTATGTAAATATAATTAAGAAATCCTATTATCATTCTAATGAATATTTTATTAACGAGGACATTTTTGTATATTCAATTTTCTATCCTTTTAAAATCCTATTTCGAGTTTTCAGGAATATAAATTTTCTCTGGAGAAAAAACAAAACGGGCCCATTTTTCCTTACGGCCCAGTTCACCGCCGATCCAGCCCACCCAAAACCCTAAACCCCATGTCAAATTTCGGGCTCCAAAATCCGGGCACAAAATAAAATGTTTTATCTCCATTTCTTCCTCTCTTGCCTCGAGCTCCTCCAATGGCGTCGATGAGCTCCCCCTCCTCCTCCGTCCTCGACCTCAAATCCCTAATCTCCCACTTCACGCCAATCCCGAAACCTCCATTCTCCACCTCGATGCTTACCCCTGCCGCCCTGGCCTCACCCCTCCGGGCTAATCTCGCGGCGGTGCTTTCGTCTCGTCATGGTTCCGCCGCCCGGCAGAGGAATAGGGTTTTGGCAGTTAGGGCGATGGCGACCGACGGGGAGTACTCGTCTAAGAGGAGCAGCAGCAGCGAGCCGAGGGAGACGATCCTGCTCCCCGGCTGCGATTACCACCACTGGCTCATCGTGATGGAGTTCCCCAAGGATCCGGCGCCAACGCGCGAGCAGATGATCGAGACATATCTCAATACCCTTGCTACAGTGCTAGGGAGGTAAAAAATGCATGATTTTTTTTTTGTTTCATTTTCTTTATGAAATTGTCTAATCCTGATGTCTAATCTTCGATTCTGCTTTGATTAGTTCTAAAGCACAATAAGAAACTTAGTTTACCTGTTTAATTTTGAATAATTGCTCCTTTATCAGAAGATAATGAAATAAAAGTGAAACAAAGGAGGGAATTTACGGTTCCCTTTGTGTGGATCGGATAATTGAGGGGTTCATTGGCGTTTGGTATACTATTAACTTTTCTCACTCTGTCTTTGTTTAATTCTACAGAAATTCTCTTCCACTTCTACTTGGCAATTCGAATTGTTCCTTAAATCTTTTTCCATTATACAGTTGAGCTTCTTTATTCTCCTCTGTTTCTACGAATCGGAACCAAGAAAATTGTTCTTCATTTTTTGATTTGCTTCTTGAGACTGTTGGGTCAGTATAAATGCAAGATTGGTTTTGCCGATTTAGCGAAGGATAAGATTCTGAAAAAGCAGTTTGTACGCGTTAATTGTTTGTGATGAATAAGAGAATAATGTATTGGTTGCATAACATGGTTCACTATGGATTTATATAATTTTCTCTTGATTTCATTTAAACATAGAAGTGATAATTCTGCCTTTCTCCAGATTATTCCTGTACCATCTTATAAATGGATACGACAAAATATTTTGTGAGCAATGACCAGTCTATCTACCCCTAGGTTAGACATTAGTTGTTAAGATTATAAATTTGCTGTCTTCCCGTTTTCTTTCTGGTTATGGCTCCATCATCCAAAACTGAGCTAATGTCCTTGGATAGTTAAAGTGAAGCATATTAGGAAGAAGTTTGCACTTCTGGCAATTTTGGCAGCATAAATACATTCATATAGGAAGTCAGTACCAGATGGTTAATTAAAAAATTTTTGCTGTCTTACTCCATGTATTAGTTTAGCATGGATGAACAGTTTTTGAGTGCGCAGATTGCTCTTTGACCTTTGTGATATGGCCCTAGCAATGTTTGTTTTGTTCATGGAAGTACAAATGAACATATTTGACTAAATGACTGTGATGGAATGTAATAATTAAGGTTATCCTGTTTTCATTGAAGTGTCTTCAGATGAAAATTTTGTTTTCTGAAAGATTATGGATGTTCATTATCAATACAATGATTGAACATGATGTTTGATGCTACTGGCCCCAATTCAAGTTTTTTCCTCAATCCTAGAGGATTGGTAGGATGTATGGTCTGTTGACTTTTCTATTTTTGTTTCTTTCATGTTGGATTGGCATTTCTTACATGACCTTGTGTAGCATGGAAGAAGCCAAGAAGAATATGTATGCTTTTAGTACCACTACTTATACTGGCTTCCAGTGCACTGTTTCTGAAGAAACATCAGAGAAATTCAAGGGTAATTTGGAATTGCGGGAAATTGGTTTTTCTATTTTTGAATTTTATATGCTGATCATTTTCGTAATGAATTTTCAATATTGTATGGTGTAGGATTGCCAGGTGTTCTCTGGGTACTACCAGATTCATATATTGATGTAAAGAACAAGGACTATGGAGGTTAGTACATCAAACAAACATGACTCTTTTACCTTGATACCAATTATTTTTCAGTATTTGTTTTGAAAATGAACAATATGTGTACGCTATTATCTCCATCTCAGGTGATAAGTACATCAATGGGGAAATAATTCCCTGTAAATACCCTACCTATCAACCTAAACAACGTAGCCCAAGGAATGAGAGCAGAAGGTATGAAAGACGTAGAGATGGCCCACCACAAGGACGCAGAAGACCAGCAGCTCAAGAAACTCAGCCTAACCCAGCTTCCTAATTGGTAAGTTGTGATGTGTAATTTTTTCTTCTGGCATTGTTCATGGTGGAAACTAGAATCCTAACAGCATTTTTTTCTGATATCCTTTTTCTTCAGGCCTCTTTATATCATCCATTAAGTGAATTTTATCCCAACTCCAGGCTTGGCTTCTACTTTGATATACTTGTATCCCTGAGAAAAGCATCATATAAGTGGATTTAGTTGATGCGGTATTGATGATGTAATGGTGAATGGTTGTTTCTATCTGATCCTTCACGTATCACATGCTGTTGAAACTAGGATCTCTGCCCATGAGTGAACTTATTGTATGAGTATGTTGTTATGATATATAACAACTTGTTCTGTCTGCAACTCTATTGTGGCTCAATTGATAACTGTGTCATGCATGCTGTACTCATTAGTCATTATAGGCTCTTTTTTGATGTTTACAGTAGTTAAAGTCTTCTACATCAAATTTTGTATGAAGTTGTTAAAGTTCCAATTCCAACAGCAACGACGATTATAGAGATTTTGGATGTATGCTTGAAGTGTCTTTTGCATATATTTAGGGAACTGTCTTTGGATTCAAGTCTAGTGTTTCTTCAGATCTGCTGTTCTGCATTGATGTATTATTTTGTAGAATCAAAAAGGACACAAGACATGCATGCAGGGCTGTCAATTTAGTTCGAAGTACACGAGTTATTTGAACTTGGTTGGGATGATTTCAGCTCGAAAGCTTGACTCAATTTTATGTTATTATATATATATATATAGATATATTATATATATAACTCTTTGTAAACTTACGAAATTATACATAATGCCTTCGAAATTTGAAAATTATGTATAACTTCTTGGATTATAGGTTGTATTGCATGCACCTCTTTTAGTTAGATTTTTTATGTCAAAATTAGAATATTAATAACGTTAGGGATCACATGAAAAGTCAATCTTAAGTTTGGTTGTGTGAATGTAATTCGGTTATATGAACACTTAGCATATATAAAGCAAAAATTATGTTAATTTGGCATTTGCTTCAGTTTCGTCATGGTCATATTCCATCTATCTTTTTGATGCTACTAATGTCGAAATTCTTCTCATCACATAGGAGTGGATTTGATTTATTATGTGGAACTGAGTTCTGATTTGCCGCAATAAAATGGATTTTGTTAAATACATAATAATGGTTTTTATTCGTCATACAAAAATAGACTTGATTTTTTACATATTAGTAGAGTTAGTTTGCCATCTAATAGTGAATTTGATTTATTACACAAAAGTGAACTTAATTCACCATCAAAAGTGAATTTTGATTTGTCACATAAAAGTAAATTTGGTTTGACTATTTTTTAGAAGCGGTGATGTTCATTTCACCATTTTAGAGATAATACATTTGATTTTATCATGTTAGAGGTGACATTTTTTATTCTCCCATTTTTGAAATGATATATTTGATTTCACCATTTTATAGGCAGTGCACTAGGGATTTTGTCCTAATTTTAATGATTTTCAATTTCACTTGTTATTTATGGAGGTGAAGGGAAAAATCACATTCAATATTTTACTTTCAATACTGTGAGAATGGACACCTTAATTGTCTACCTGCCTTGTATTAGCGACACCTTATTTTCATAAGCATTGGAGGAAAAATATTTCTTCTCTTTGCCCCCAATATTTTCAAGGTGAGGAAAATCTTTGATCATTTATTAATCTATTATGCCCTACATATATTCCCTCTTTATAAGTATTGGAGGAAGAAGAAAACTATGTCCATTCCAAATCCTTCGACACTACACTTTTTTAAAGCATTTGATGGAGGGAATATATGACTTCACTTTTTTCAATCTTCTAATATGAGAAAATAGATTTGATTCTTGATTAAATATTCACTTAAAATGCTCTAACAACATGCCTATGTCCCCAATATGAGCTTTTGAAGGGAGAAATATTGCATATTCTCAAATTTTAACATAAGACTACTCACCTTAAATTTTATCATGAGACTTGCTCACTCTATCTTTACAAAGCATAACAATAAAAGCATAGTGTTAGTTTTCTTTATAAGCATTGAGAAAAGCAATTTATGATATATTATATTTTTTATTTTTTCAATATAATTTAATTATAATGTTGGAAGAGATCAATAATGTAGAGCATAAGTGCTTTTATTTTATTTTCATTTATTTTTTAAAGTTTTTCTTAGTTTTATGTATTTTATTTCCCCAACTTTCTTTTTGGAATTTTTTTTGATTTTTTACTCTTTTTTTTTGCTTAATAGAAAGGTGACGTATATTTTTTTTCCTTCAACTAAGGCCTTTTAGTTGATTTGGCTTAAAATGTGGTTAGTCAACAATCGACCTCCCCTTAGACCTTTCTCTTACATAATGTTCATTTGAGATCCTATCTTTCTAACAATTTTACTATTTTTATAATATTCATATTAGTCAGTGGACTTCTTTAACTATAACTTTGATCTCTATATGAATATTATTCTCAATTTTCAATGTGTATATACTCACAAATATCATTCGATAATTACTTTTTTGATGCGCTTTCTTAGTCGATAACACATTAAGATGAGATTGGATTAGTCTTCCTACTTTTGCAATATGATTCAATTTCCTCCTTATTCCATTTTTTCCTTTTTTTTCCTTTTTTACTATGTCATCTTACGTTGCAATCTCATTTCTTGTTTAAGGATCTAAGGTTTATGGGTTCGTGGTTAAGAACTGATTTTTTACTCTTTGAACCTGCCTCTCTTGGCTTATTTTTGCATATGAGATTTGTCATTTTGAAACTTTAATTTCATTGTTTATTGGGGGTGTGGGGGTGGGTGGGGGGGGTGTGATCATTTGCATGTAGAAGGAATTTCCCAATTGGTTATTATTTGTTCATTGCATTTTTTTTAAAAAATTTTAGGGACTTTCATAACAAACTTCTAGTTATTTGTAAATTATTTATAGAGACTTTCCCAAGATGTTATTATTTGGTTATTGCATTTTTTTTATTTATAGGGACTTTCACAACAAACTTCTAGTTATTTGTCAATTAGTCACCATACTTTTAGGCTTGCACTTTCAAAATTAACATAGGTTGTTGATGGATGAGGGAGACATAGGGGTCTCAACTCCACCATATTTCAGTATTGACCATTCTTAACTTGAAATATTATTTTTTTAAGAGGTCATATCTCTAAAATAGAAACTAGTTCACCCTAATATTGATAAAATTTTATATATTTTATCTTTTTTTGTCATTATTTGTGTAGAATTATATTTTTTAATTGTATTTTGAGTTTTATTTTTAAAATTTTTATTTATCTTTTATTTATGACTTTTTTACTTATATTTTGGCTCAAGAAGTATGAACATATATACTTAATTGGTTATCTTGTAAGAGAGTCAAACATTCCATCATAGACTAAATATAAAATTTTATCATAATTTTATTATTTGGTTTTTTTCTCGAGAAATATGAAATACATACTTGACTAGCTAATTTCGACATGACTAAATGTTTTGCCATAAGCAATACATAAGTTTTTTTTAATTTTTTCAAAACTCACGCAAGCACTAACTCATGCCCTAGATTTGTCATGTGTATTCTTTTATGAGCCATAGTTGCCCATCCAATAATCATTCCTACATGAGAAGATGATGCTCCTTCATTTTCAATCAAAGAAGATTGAATTGGTGCTCTTCCTTTGTTCTTTAGATCTTGTGGTGTTGTCAAGAAGATAGAGGTGGGGATTGCAATAACTATTCTCAGCCTTTGTACTAGCATTTCATAGTTGACGAAGCGCCCAACTAGTCCTTTTGTCTACTTTACTTGTAGTAGATTTCTTTATATCTAAGACAGGTTGTAAATAGTCAAAAACCAACTTATGTCGATCAATCTTTGGGAGATCGATCCCCTAGCTTTGGCTAATAGAACCTTTGTTTCATCACCAAGGTCCAACATAAAGACATATGGTCTTTGCCCTCTGGATGAATTTAGCCCTTGCTTCTTATATGTGAGGGTAGGAGTCAATCCATGTTGATTAGCAGGAATGACAACTAGCTTAGTGGTGGCAGTAGCAATAGCAACAGCAATGAGAGTAGTAGCATTGATGGTGAAAGCATGAGTATGCATTAATTGAATGGAGTCAGGCACAGTTTCACAACTTATGTGTGTTCCAATTGGCCCCACAATGATATTAGCTGAGGGATGTGTTTTAGGGATTCTTCACCAAAGATGATGGTGTAGGTTAGGGTAGGAGGATCAGTTGCTAATGCCATTTTCCCCTGTGAAAAAAAAAATAGTTTTCCTCTATTCTTCGTTTGGTATGTCTTTGTTGTATTATCTAGGTCTCTATAATTAGAAGATAAATCATGTTCCATTGTGTGCTAGAATTTATGATCTATCAATGCTGAAGAGTGTAAAGATTCACCATACACAAGACTTCCCCAAATTAGGAAAAATTTCATCTAGCGTGATAGAATTTGTGGAGTCGTGATCAACCACTTAAAATGGTTAAAAGATCTTGAGAAGCAATAGAGAAACATAAATCAATTTGAGTTGGTTTTTGGTTGGTTTTCAGGTTATGTGGATTTATGACTTCTAAAAGGAGCAATTCCCTATTGTTAATTTTCATGACAATCATGAGGAACCTCCAAAAATAAAAGTCTAGCTACTACAAATAAAGGCAAAGAAAGAAAATAGCATAATTTTATTTAATGATGTTTGAATCGCATGGCTTAAGTAAGAATATAATCTCACTTTACATATAAATATATAAGACATTTTTAATCCATAATATGAGAAAATAAAATATAATAAAAAGTATCGCAAAGGCTTCATGTTCACCACTGGGTTGCTTCCATGTACCTGATTGGGTATGTTGTGGTAGATGAACTTGCCTGAAGTGGACTTGATTAGATGTAGGTCCTTGATTTGATTTTCTAAAAGGAGTGAGAGCTAACAGGCTTAGCCTGTGTCAACTTATATCCATTTGATGAAAATGACCCATTTTGTGATTTTAAATTTTGAAAGATTTACCTAAAATTTTACCAAAGTGATAATTTTATTCCCTTGCAAGGCAAAAATTTGCTAGAAGTTATTGCAAAAATACAATATAACCCCAATCAAAATCATTCTAGGGGTTTATTTATAAATATATTTTTGTTAAAAGTTTATTTGCAAACCTCATATTTTGTCGGGGACTTGTTGGTAATTGAATATTTCTTATAGACCTATTTGCAAATATCTGTTCTAGGGGTTTATTTGTAAATTTTTTCATTTAAGGACCTATTTATAATGATTTTTCTTTATTTAGGAACCTAATTGTATTTTTTTTGTCTAGTGATCTATTTGTAATAATTTTTTAGTTTAGGAATCTATTTGTAATGATTTTCTTGGTCCTATTTGTAAATATAATATTTCTCTTTTTTGCCAATCCTAGCAAGGTTTCAAGCCAAATTTTGACTCAAATTTGAACTAGCTCAGCTCACCCTTTGAACTAGACTTGAGTTTGGTTTCAAATTCTAATCAAATTTTAGCGAAATTTGGGTAAAAAAAAAATCATGTAAATGACCAACAACAAAATCAGCTAACTTATTGAAATACCATTTTTGACTAATGAAATTTATAAATTCTAAAAAATTGAGATTATCCATATAAGAATTCTCTACAGTCATAGTTATAAAATAATTTCATTGATTTAGGGTTTTTTTTGGGATTATTGATATTTTGTAGGAGGCATGACTCTCTCCTACTTTTGGAGTTGTATTCTAGGATAGCTCCGTTCATATGTTATCTATTTTAGAAAGAATGGTGCAATCAATGCAAAGGTTGTTTTCTATTAATCACAATGGCTTCTTCCACGGTGAGTATCTTGCTCATATAATCACACTTGAGTCCATGCAAACCTCCAAACTAACATTGTGCTATGTGAGATGTTCGCGTCTATGTACATCTCTAAATTGATATGGGACTACGAGGGATGTTCGTCTTAACTAATGTCTCTTACCCTATTAGTCAAGTTTAGTGAGGTACAATCCCTTAGTGACTTTAAGTGGAATAGAGACATTGCTCATTATCTTTTGAGATAGGAGTTATTGAGATCTAGTCAAACCACACTTACCTTGGGTTTGACCCTATATTCAAGATGTTGCATCCGAACAAATTCAATATTTGAATATAGGGAACCTATAAGGCCTCTAGTTAACTGAAAATATCTTAAACTTAAGTTTTCATCATAATCAATTTTCACTTGACAAAATAATTAAATAAGAGAAAACTAGAAATCAAAATTGAAACCATCAAATCAAAGTAAACAAAAAAATTATCCCACCATGGTTACTATTTTTTAGGTCTGTCTAGAAATTCGAGTTTGGTGGTGCGGTGCACTAATATTGATTTTACTTGTTTGGAGCCCAACAAATCTAACAAGTGGATCAAGAGTCTCTCACCGACCTATAAGACATGCGATATCTCCGAGAGATTTTGTGGCGAGCCTCTTTGTTAGGCATAAGTTATAATCGTCTTAGTGGCCTAAAACTTAATATTTATAAATGAATCCAAATAATTTTGCAATAGACCCCTTTAATATATTTTAGAAATCCAAAGTGTTTTAATATATGATTTTATACAAATAGTTTCCTAAAAATTTTAATTTTGCAAAGAGTCCTTTGCAAACTATGAAATCATAATTAGGATTTGTATAATGATTTGGACAGGAATCGGGCTAACATGGTTAATTTATTGTCATGCAATGAAGGACACATAAAGATGGGTGTCTACGATAATATAATGAATAACCACATAATATAAATTAAATTTAGCAAAGATGGCCATATAACCTGTTGAGTTTTGGGTGTCTCAAACTTGGATTAGAGTTTGAGTTAAAATAGAAATCCAAAGTTGGATTTAGACTTATGATTGATTTGTAATATTAGGAGTTATAATTATAGTAAAACTCAGACTCAATAAGAGTCTATAAATATACTATAATACATAGAGTTTAGGTGTGGTGTAGTATTGAGGTTGAACTAGAAAGAAATAGAGAGAGAGGAATAGCGAGAATAGAGATAAGAAAAAGAGAGAAAGTGTCGACTCTCGTGTGTAGTTTTTGTAGCGCTTTTCATTAGTATCTCGTGGTGGTTCCTCATGGTGTTCTCTGAAGGTGGAGGCATTGCCGAAGTTTGGTGAAAGAGTTTAGTTGAGTAAGAAAGAGTGTAGTTTTTCTTATAGACTCTTATAAAATCTTTTGATAGTGGATCCCTCACTATCTTTTTTTATTATTTTCTTTTATATTACATTATTTCTCATTTCTTGTGTTATTTGAGAATAAAGTGATTCGTGAACCTTCCATTGTGAATCTTAATAATTGGTATCATAGCTTAGGAGTAAACAACCAAGATGAAAAATTCTTACTCGAGTTGGAGAAGTTTAACAACAAGATAAATTTTACCTTATGGTAGAAGAAGATGAAGGCAGTTCTTACTTGTCAAGGTCTGTAAAAGACGTTAAAGGAAAAAAGAAAGGAGGCCGACCAAGATAAGCGATGAAGACTGGAGGAGATAAATTAGAAGATATTAAATTTAATTATTCTAAGCCAGGCTAATGAGGTTTTGTACAATGTCATTGATAAAGAGACGACGATGGACATCTAAACAAAACGTGAAAATTTATATATATTAAAAAGTCTCACGAATAAGTTCTATCTTTAATAAGATTATCAATGATTTGCTAAAAGTTGATGTAAAGTTTGAAGAGGAAGATAAGACGCTGATTCATTTAATGTCTCTTTCTGTATTGTACGATCATATTGTGACTATAATTCTTTATGATAAAAACTCTCAAGATGAAAGATGTGACGGCTAGTTTTCTTTCTAATGAGAAAAAAAGAAACTCCAATATTAATATGGAGTTTGGTGAAGGATTGGTGGCTCACGAAAGAGGAAGATTAAGAGAACGTGGAGAGCAAGCAACGGTCCAAATCAAAATTGAAGGTGAAAGTACAATATTATTCATGTAAAAAGTATGACCACATTAGATGATATTACCCTGAATGTGGGAAGATAGAATTTTCCAATATGGTGACTACAATACCGGATGATACTTCTGAGAATAGTGCGGATGGAGACGTTCTTACAGTATCCACAGAAATCGGCACTTCTGGTGAATGGATTTTAGATTCTGGTAGTTCTTACCATATTTGTTTCATGAAGGGTTGGTTTACTTCTTATCAGGAGAATAAGAAGAAAGGTACTATTTGGTTTGACAATAATTCGACCTCTAAGATCGCCGGTGTGAGAACAATCAAAATCTAAATATTTGATGGAGCGATTCGTACTCTTACTAGGGTGAGGTATGTCCCCAAGATACAGAAGAATCTAATTTCACTTGGTGTACTACACTCAAAAGGCTATAATTATTCAGTGAGAGATGGAGCCATAAAGGTGACACGCGGTATTAGAATCCTAATGAAAGGAGAGAAGTGCGACAATATTTATTGATTAGTAGAAAATACTATTGCGGGTGGAGTTCCGATGGCGACAGTGGTGAAGAGGAAGCATGATACTCGGAGTGATTTGACGAGAAATAGACATTCTCCTCGAGTTACTTTTACTATAGTAGCATACACAGGTCATCTGAAAGGTTTCTAAAAATACAAATTGTAGGCATGAAGAGTGAATTTGAGGTTGACTCGAGTTCGCGTTTTGCGATTATCTGAATAAGCTAGTAGCCCAAGGGGAGGGGCTGGATGAGAGATGATGGCTGAAATTTTATGATGGTGGCATGCCCGAGTTCAAGTCAAGGTAGAGATTGTTGAGTTTTGGGTGTCTCAAACTCGGATTAGAATTTGAGTTAACGTATAAATCCAAAGTTGAATTCAAATTTATGATTGATTTGTAATATTAGGAGTTATAATTATAGTAAAACTCAGACTGAATAAGGATTTATAAATATACTGTAATACATAGAGTTTAGGTGTGGTGTAATATTGAGGTTAAACTAGAGAGAAATAGAGAGAATAGAGAGAAGATAAAGAGAGAGTGTGTCGGCTCTTGTGTGTGAATTTTTCTCTTACTTTGTCGCTCATGATGTTCTCATGGTGGTTCCTCATAGTGTTCTTTGAAGGTGGAAGCATTGCCGAATCTTGATGAAAGAGTTTAGTTAAGTAAAAAAGAATACAATCTTTCTTGTAGACTTTTGTAAAATCTTTTAATAGTGGATCTCTCGCTGTCTTTTCTTGTTATTTTCTTTTATCTTGTATTATTTTTTATTTTTTGTATTTTTTGAGAATAAGGTGATCCGTGAACTTTTTAATGCAAATCCTAATAATAACCAATTGAATACATAAAAATAACATAAAATGCACATCAAACATGCAATAATTAAGATTATAAGCACAAAAACATCAATAAACTCTGTCCCTAAAATGATGAGAAGTGTCGGATAACCAACATACAATGAATAATGCAATGTCACATCAAATATAAAACATACGAAAATGGAAAACAGAGATTAACACATCGACCATAACTTTATTCAACAAAAGGCATGTTTCATGGTGCAAGCAATGTCCATCTCAACCTTTGGGTTACAAACATCAACTATTAGATTGATCATTCCTTTTAAAATATGTGATGAAATTTGCATATCTTGTAAAACTTGATGTCATCATATATGGTCACTATTGTTGGATACTCATCTAGAATTAGGTTGTTCATAACAATGAAAAAAGGACATATACTCCAATTACTACATATTTCAATAAGAACATTATCCTATGATGAAAATATCCTAAAATTCACCTTATGACCTTCTAGAACCTATGTATTGCTATGATATTATCCACGATAGAAATTTGAGAAATTGATGGTTAAGAGATTAAGATGTTACTAGACGGTTGTCATGTGCTATCGCCCATAGTCAGGGTCACCATGGAGATAGAAGGATGCCAAATGCTTGGGATTTCGATGGCTACAAGTGTAGTGACATTGATAATTGGGAAGGCTGTGTGAGGCTCGATAGGTTGGTGGGCTAGTAGAATGTGGAGTTTGACTGACAACAGTTATCTTTAGTCTTACATCAATAAAGTACAAGAGTTAAGATTGAGTTAAATATAATGATTGTCGTAGATTTAATAATGAGGTATTTTTTCAGAGACCTAAAAAAAGAAAATCCTAATGTTAGGTGGGCTGTAAGCCGCAAATACTTGGGGACAATTTCGTGATAAGTCGGGGGGTATCACATTGTAGTATCAGAGCAACTCTATACCTCTTGATTGGTGTGGGTTAACTCAGCAAAAACGTTAAGTCCTTGGTGAGGGGAGATTATGAGGTCCTGTGGGCTATTAGGCCATTGAATTGTGGAGCCTAACTGATAGCATTATTTTTATTCTCATATTGATAAAGTGCAAGAGTTGAAAAGTGGGTTAAATATAATAATTATCTAAGACCTAATAATGAGGTCTTTTTTGGGAGAGTTGTAAAAAGTAAAACTTTGAAATTAAGTGGGTCGCGGACCATAAACACTCAAAAATAATGTTATATTGGGTCAAAAACATCACAAATGAGTTGTGATGACAGAAAGAAGATGAGAAAAATAAAAAAAGAACTTATCTTTTTGGAGTTTTAAGTTCTATTAGTGGCAAAGAATAATTGAAGAAAAAGATGGCATGCTCTCTTTTGTATAAGAGATGTCATCTCAGACCTACCATGTGAATTTACCACAATAATATTGCCTATTGAAACAGGAACTTAGAAATTTTAAAAATTTGGAGGGAATTTTATGAAAGTGGCAAAATTAAAGGGGTACTGAGAATTTTTCTATTAAATAAAAGTAAAGATATTTTTGAAATAACTTTTGCTCGGCATATCTAAACACTCCACTTTTTAGTTGGACTAAACAACTGTGACAAATTCACTAATGATGTTAGCATTAGTCATACTAACATTATCTTAATCCATATGAGTCCTAAAATTTAGCACAACAATTGGACATTTTATGATACTTAGATTGTAGAAAAAATCTTGTCGGAAAATTCAATACTACTAATTGAAACATCTCAAAATAACGCGACAACATCTTTCAACTTTTTCCACAAGTTTGGCTGTTATCGTCATATCACTTTCGAAAACCTTGTCTTTGACTCGGTAAATTTGACTCGGAATCAATTTCCAAACCGAACTTTCTCCAGCTCGTAAGGAGTCAATAAGGACTTGGGATTTTCTGAGCAGCAAAGACTAGGCCAAAACTGGACCAAACGTGTGGATGACTCGCATTCCCAGTGGAGCAAGGCGCTACAAGATTGACACTATATTCGTAGTGCTTAAATCAAAACAATGAAGAAAGCTTCTGCTTCATCTCCATATTACTGTTGTTTCAGCTTTTGTTGCAAACCTTCTCTGGAAATGGATGCTTACAACAGATGTTTCTTTCTCTATATATACATCTCAGTCTCTTTCTTCCTTTCTCTCAAAGCTCATCTCTCTTCGGCAGCAGACACAATCTCTTTGGGCCACTCACTTTCCGGAGACCAAACACTTGTTTCCAAAGGAGGAAGCTTTGAACTAGGGTTCTTCACACCAGGTAAGTCCCGGAACCACTACATAGGCATCTGGTACAAAAACATCCCAACAAAGGACATCATCTGGGTAGCCAACAGAGGAAAACCCGTGTCTAATCGTTCGGCTTCAGAATTGAAAATCTCCAAAGACGGCAATCTAGTCCTCCTCAATGAATTAAAAGTCCAAGTTTGGTCATCCAATTCCACTCCTTCCAGCTCCAACGCAACCATTGCAAAGCTTCTAGACACTGGCAATCTTGTCATAGGCAGAAACGCATCAAATTCTTCTTCGACTTGGCAGAGTTTTGATTACCCGACTGATACATGGGTGCCTCAAGCTTGGGTTGGGATGAACAAAATCACTGGAGAGTACCAAAGCCTCATTTCATGGAAGAACACCGAGGATCCGTCCCCGGGACTTTACACTTTTGGGTTGGATCCTGATGGCTCCAACCAGAATGTTGCTCTTTACAATGGCTCGCAGATATACACGAGCAGTGGGGTCTGGAATGGCCGGTTCTTTAGCGCACGCCCTGGAACAGAAACGGACCCAAAGCTTAACGTCACGTTTGTTGATAACAAGGATAGAAAGTACACCACTTACAACGCCCGCGTTCCTTCCATACTCTTTCGATATGTAGTGGATTCTTCAGGGCAAACCAAATTTTTGTTGTGGACGAACAACACTAAAGGATGGGTCGTATTCTTTTCTCAACCAGAGTCGTCATGCGATGTTTATAATTTCTGTGGAGCTTACAGTGTTTGTGATCAGAAAAGCTCTTCCTTTTGCAGCTGCTTTGAAGGTTTTGAACCAGCATCAAAACTAGACTCGGCTTCAGGGTGTGCGAGAAGAACTGGCTTGTTTTGTAGTAATGGAGGAGAGCAAGATAAGTTTCTTAAGATGCAAAAGGTGAGCTTGCCCTCCAATCCTTATCTTTTATCTGTTGGTAGCAACGAAGAATGTGAGTTGGCTTGTCTGAACGACTGCTCTTGCACTGCTTATGCTTTTGAAACCAACTGCTCTATTTGGCAAGGAGATCTGAAGAATGTTCAGCTGCGTTATGATGGTGTTACTGATGCTAATATATTTTATCTCCGACTTGCTGCTTCTGATTTACCAGTCTCAAGGAAGTGCTATGAGTCACACAAGTTGGTGACTATAGTATTTTCAACTGCAGTTGTAGGGGTTCTATTGTTATCAGGGATAGTCTGGGGATATCGAAGAAATGGAAGACGCCTACTGGCCAACCTGCAAGATGATGGCTCTTTGATCTATTTTTCATATTCCAATCTCCTGCGCATGACAAAGAACTTCTCAGAGAAGGTGGGAAACGGAGGCTTTGGATCAGTCTTTAAAGGGACCATGGTCAACTCTATGATCATAGCTGTGAAGAAGCTCGAAGGACTAGGGCAAGGAGACAAGCAGTTCCGAACGGAAGTAAGAACTCTAAGCAGCATTCAACATGTCAATATTGTTCGCCTTCTTGGGTTCTGCTGCGAAGGTAGCAATAGGCTTTTGGTTTATGAGTACATGTCAGGTGGTTCGTTGGATTGTCATCTCTCTGCAAACTCAACTTCTCGAGTTTTAAGTTGGAGTACTAGATATCAAATCATTCTTGGGATCGCGAGAGGAATCGCTTATCTCCATGAAGAGTGCAGAGAGCGTGTCATACATTGTGATATCAAGCCAGAAAACATACTTTTGGATCCAGGTTTCCGCCCGAAAGTTGCAGACTTCGGCATGTCAAAGCTCATTGGACGAGATTTCAGCCGGGTACTGACAACAATGAAGGGGACCATAGGCTATCTAGCGCCCGAGTGGATTCATGGCCTTCCAATCACGCCAAAGGTGGACGTTTACAGCTTTGGAATGATGTTATTTGAAATAGTCTCTGGCAGGCGGAACTCGATTTATGAGGGGGACAGGGGCAGAAGCTTTTTTCCTTCCTGGGCTGCAACTCAGCTAGAGAGAGGTGACACCAAAAGTTTATTAGATCAAAGGCTGGAGGACGAGGTCGACATGGAGGAGCTGGAGAGAGTGTGCAGAGTTGCTGGTTGGTGCATTCAGGACTCGGTGATTGACAGGCCGTCGATGGGGCAAGTTGTGGAAATCCTGGAAGGAGTTGTAGCGGTGAACTTGCCTCCAATTCCCATGTTTCTGCAGAATCTCTTGGAAGATGAGTTTGTTTGCATTCTGTCGCACACAAGTGCTAATGTTGAAAGCTCAGCCTAGTTTGGCCCAGCTGATCCTAAAACAATATGATTAATGCTTAATATGAGGAATGAGGCATACGCAATTTGTAGTGATTTTTTGTACTTTTTGAGAATAACTAGCTTTAATGTTATAGTGTTTTAATGAATTTTCTTTAATTATTTGAAATAAACTAAATTTCTATTTTTATATTATGTTGATAGTGTTGGATGACGTAGACAACTGGTTGTCAACTCGTTTATTTGGCAGATCAAAAGTTATGCTATATAGACAACAACAATCAAATGAAATACATTTTCTACCAAAACACTTTTCTATTTTAATATAACAAAGTGGTATCAAAATACTGACAATTAGGAATAAGTAAAACTAAATTACTGTATCAAATTTATATATTTTAGAATCAAAATTAGATATTAATTTTTAAAATAATAAAATTAGAATCTTGCCTTACAGATTTAGGCTGAGAATTAATTTTTCGATTTTGATTATAAATCTGTTCTAAAATTAATATACTAAATTTACATTATAACCTATAAAGATTTAATTTTAACTTAGACAAATAGATTTTGTAATTAAAGCTTTCTTACTTGCATTCTCATTAGTAATTTTTTTATTTGAATTCATCAATAAAAAAAGAAAATAAATGAGATAAATCAAAGTGATCTATATGAATAACTAACCGTTAACCAGTAATTAAGAAGAATTCCATCAAATCACAAACTCATAACTTGATTGATAAACCACTAATGAATCATTAACTCATAAAGAAATCAAGCAATTAACCGATTTATACAGCTGTTGTATTTTTCTGTTAGCTCATTTATGCATCGAACGATGAACCAGCTATTATTTTGCATCAAACCATTCATAATGAAGAAAATCAAACAATTCATAACGAAGAAAGCTAATGGATAATCAAACCATTAACTCATTCATTGGTGCTACAAACGAAACCTCAAACAGCTAAAAAAAGCAGAAAAATTACAGAAAAGTATTTTTCTGTGAACTACTAAAACCATTACAAACAGAACCCAAACAGCTACAGAAAATCTCTGTTAACTAATCAAACGATTACAAACAGAACCACAAAAAGAGCAGAAATATTGCAACTACAAACAAATTGCAGCTACAAAAGATTGTATTTTTCTGTTAACTAATCAAACCATTAACTCACCATTAATGAACCAACTCTATCAATTTGTCAAACAGAGCGACCCCCCTCCCCCACAACAACAATAACAAAAAAAAAAAAAAAAACAGCTACAAACAGGGAGAGTGCCACAAGAAAAATTGCATTGTTTTCAAACAGCTACAAACAACAGAAACACCACGAAAGATGTCCAGTCTATTTGATTTATTTTCCAGATTTTTCCCTCCCTTTAAATTACAGCTACAAACAATGAGAATCCCACACACTCTGGCTAATCCAACAGAAACCCCAAGAAAAATGTCCACTCTGAGTTCTCGGGAAATCTAACAGGCCACCACCGATCAAAACACAAAAGAAGAAGGATCTCATATACTCGACAAAACAGAGTGACATTTCACAAGAGATTGAGATGAAGACCAAAAAAGAAGGATCTGACGCCATGGCACCAACCACAAAGCTCTGTTCTGAGCTCCTCCATCGAGCGGTGACTGTTTGTTATAATGTCAGGTATGATAAATTAGTCATATATCAGATATTGAATAAATAGGCTTCAATATATATAATGAAAAAGACTCATATCCCATGAGTTTAAGCTTTTGAAATGGTTTGGTGTCCGACTCACTATATTATTCCATTTCGATACTTTTTGGACCCCCTAATAAGTGGTATCAGAACTTCAAGTTCTCAACTATACAAACCCTTAAAATCGAAATTACCATGATAGTGTGACTGAATTGAGTCGTATGTTAGTTTTTCTTAAAAAAATCAAAAAAATGAGATAAAAATCCGTTGGTATGGGTCACACAGTGGAATTGGTCGAGTAAAAGAGTTCTTGATTAAGAGTGTTAAAATTGATATAGTCAAATCATATTTGAAGAGGGAGATTGTTATAATATTAGGTGTGATGAATTAGTTTCACATCAGATATTGGATAGATAGGATCCAATATATATAGTAAAAAAGACCTATATCCCATGAGCTTAAGTTTTTAGGATGATTTGGTATTCAATCTATTATATTGATCTGATTTGATACTTTTTCGACTCCCCCAAAAACTGCTACCCAATAGGTTGGTACCCAATTCTAATAGTCGAGATCAAGGAGAAAAGTCACCAGCGAGATGTCGAGAGAATTGAAGAACCACCACACATTAGTAGCTGAGATCCGTGAGACGAAATGTTGGATGGGTGTTGGGAGAGGAAAAGTGAGAGGGAGAGGAAGGAATGCTGGGAAAGACCTCGACAAGCTGAGGAAACACTAGGGGAAGCCGACCAATAGATTTAGGGTTTTCTCGCCGTGGGATATCAAAGTCGAACAGGGGTGAAGGAATAGTTCCATTGTTTCTCCAATCTTGGGTTCTCAAAAGGGTTTTGGGTTGGGGCCGAGTAAGAGAAGAGAAGTGGACATTAGATAATAGGAAATCTAAAAATCAATTTTAATATATATATATATATATATATATTATATATATCTATATATATATATTATATATATATATATATATATATATATATATATAATCAGTAAAATTTTGGTCCATTGATTTTCAACAAAATACTAAATTAGAATCAATATTAAGTTTTTGGTTCTACCATAACTAAGAATCAGAATCATGTTGGTTTAATTCTTTAGTATGGTTCTCAACCAGTTCAACTCGACTCCTAGAGGATATCAAGATGTTATCAATGAACATAATCAAGAATTTATCGATATATTGTCGAAAATCCTATTCAACAAGTCCAAAAAAGTAGCCGATGGATTGGCCATATATGGTTTGGAGAGCAATTTTCTGAATGTTTGCCTCCTTGATCTTAATTAGTGGTATCCTGATCTAAGATTGATCTTTAAGTATAACTAAGCTCCTTGAATTTGATCAAACAAGTCCTCTATTTGAATAGGATACTTGTTCTTTAGTTTGACCTAATTGATATGTCGATAGTCCATACATAATCTCATGCAGCCATCTTTCTTATTCATGAAGAGCACTTGAGCACCCTTATGTAATGTGCCTGGTTGAATGGAGCCTTAGAAATGGAAGTGGACATCGAAACCATCTCAATCCCAAACCCATTCAACCTAATTCTATTACCCACATTCCCCTTAGATCTCTAAATCATGAGCTCTAATATAACAAGAGTTTTCACGCATTATCAGCATCTGCCACTAGACCCATAATGGGGCATTTCTAATATCTTGCACAATCATGATGCCATATAGAGCAAACCTGTGAGCAAAAGGACCTTTATTATAAATTGAATAAAAAGCCAACAAATACATTCCAAAAATCAAGAATTATAACCAATATAATGTCCTCTACATGATAATCCTTTTTATAATCCACAACTCATACTAAAAATAAACCTATACTCAAGAAGCAAGCCGATCTTCATCCCAATACAACAGGTCATCCTCTAGTATCGATTAGTTACCTACACTTGCACCTAAAAGAGGTAAAAAAAATAATACATACATATCAATAAATATATAAATCTCAAGGAATATATGATAAAACTCTTCAATAATATGCACAATGATAACCATGGACAAATTTTCATACCATAAGAGCAACCAAGAAATCAACCAAGCAACTAACCAAGCAAGTAACTAAGCAACCAACATCTTCAAGGCAAAACTTACGACAATGGACTGTCTCCAAAAAGCCCTATTCTTAACTTGGGCATGCTCTTAAAACTCTCCAAAAGTCGTATCCACTTGTAATTCCCACAAATAGCTAGGTGATATCCACTCAACACATTGCATACATCTCCCACACCATAGAGATCAGTGGTTGCTAGGTCTTGTGATCCTACCAATCCCATAAAAGAATCATCATATCAGTATTGGCATATCTTCCGCTAGAACTGAGGTGATTCTAATATCAAATCATCCTCTCAACAATCACTAACAACTTTAGATCAACAACAAAGAAAAATATGATAAAGGAAATAAAATACTTTAATTAAAATTAGACTATAAAAAAGACCAATTCAAATATTTTAGAGTCCAGAAATGAAAACTACATGAAGAATTTGATCCAACGAACCTTGATTCACCGAATTAGAGTTCAAATATAAAAATTACAAAAAAAATCAAATTCTCTATTGCAAATAACACCTTGAGAATATTTAATTATGCAATAATACCTTTAATTAATTTTAAATAAACTTACAAAAATTGTTGCACGTAATTTATTATTTTAGCCTTTTCAACAAAATCCCCTTATATTATAAAATTCATAACCCAATCAAAATCAAATTTTATATTCAAATTTTTACATTTATCTACTTATTATTTTCCTAAGTTAACTCCATCTTATTTAAAAATGATAGAAATAATTTTAATTTTCCTTTTACCAAAAACCTCTATAGTAGTAATATTTATAAGCAGGTTCTAACAATACTTAAATAGTAATTTTTACATATAACTCCATGTCGATTCAAAATTTACTTACCAATCCTAACTAAATCTAATTTAATTCAAATTTGCAGTCTAGTCTAATTAATCTAAACTTGAACCAAAATCAACCTAAAATCAAAATCAAATTAAAACCTAAACTAAACCAATCCAAAATCAATCCCATCATCGTCAACCTCCACTACTCCCCTCTTTAGTTGTCAACTACCACCCGGCCGTCGAATCACCATTGCCCACTGCTGTTGCACCATCATATGTTTCATTGTTGTTGTGTCATCATTGCAACCATCGTTGTCACACTGTTTCCACCACTATCACATCATCACTACCATTATCGTGTTAAATTATAATTAGATACTAAGGTTCTTAATCATCGAAATTGAAATCTACCCTAAGTTTTGAGGAGTTCATTGGTAATACACATTATAGTGTTTTCCCATGAAAATTTCATCCACAAATTCATATAAAAAACAACATAATTTTGTTGATGTAATCAAAGAATCATCAATAAATACTATCAAGTTGAGGGATTTAGTCGAATGAGAACAATACGGAAGCCATCTACCTTGATTCACATTCCCCAAAATCACAAGCCCCATCTCTACTGATAGCACCCTACTCTTCAATCTCCACATCCGGCGTTGTCTCAAATTTAATCAGAATTTAATCAAAATATAGAATTGAATGTCATTGGATTATGATATAAATATGAGCCTCAATTGAATGTAAATCATGATCAAATTTGATTGAAAATTAGAATTAATTTGGACTTGAATTATGAGGTAATTCGAGCTTAAACTAAAGAGAGTTGATTGCACTGAATATTTGGATCAAAATTAGACCTAAAATTTATTAAATATCTCAACTAAAATAAGAAACATAAAATCTTTATAAATAAGTCTCTACGCTAAATTCATCTTTACAAATGGGTCCCTCGTTGTGCTTTTCTTATGAGTTAGCCCCAAGGATGAAAATTTTATAAAAAAAATCCATGAAAATCTTAAAATTTCAAATCAATTCCCGCAAAATTTAGGATTTGCGAATAAACTCCTCAAAATTTTATATTTATAAATAATTTCATAAAATTTCTAACTTTCGCAAATAGACCCCTATTCGAAATTTTCTTACAAAAAAGACCCCGAAAGTTTTAAAATTTTATAAAAAGCTTTTTTTACAAAAAGATCTTTGAAATTTATAAAATTATATTTTGGTCCAGATTTTTAAAAAAATTTGCAAATAACCTCCTTGAAAATTTAGCATCTAGAAATAGTACAAAATTTAAAATTTCTTCATCAAGCAACAAATCTCAATCTAAGAAATTACATTCCAATCAAGAAAAGAATATTTTGAGAATCTAATTTCATCACCAATCACAATCCAATATATTTCCAAGACTAAACCAAACAAAAATTTGCAAAGTTTATCAAGAGAGGTTAAATGAAGAGGTGAAGTTTTGGACTTAGCTCTGTTCTTTTTTTCTTCCTGTCTGTTCTCCTCCTCTCCCATAGGGCTATCAAGTTGTTGTGCTCTTGCTCTCGAACTTCCCTAACCTACCTACAAGCACCACCCATGCTGGCCTACTCCACAATCTCCAAGCCGTCGAAGAGGAGTAGCCCCATTGCTTGCTTACCTTATCTCCGTCCAATCCCTCGATGGTGACATGACCACCAACACACTCTACCCTTGACAACCATGGGCCATACAATGCCACCTCTTTCTATAGACCTTGCCACCACCAGCAACCCATGTCAACACCACCACATGGACCTTGTGGGAAGCCGTGTGCCAACATGGTCTTGCCACCACCATCCTACATGCCTCCAGAGGACATCCCATCAAATCTTAGTTGGCTGAGCCTAGCTGCACCCTAGCCTCACCGATGTCGAGCCCTGCCCTGGCTTCCTCGCACTTCCCCCTGTGAAATTTGTCAAATTTGTGAGCTTCCTGACCTTCACAATGCTAGGCTTGTGCTCCAAGCTCCCTATGAACTTAGCCACTCCACAAGCTTCACCATGTTGTAGCCTATTGCTCCCGCAATAAGAAAAAAAAAGGAAAATTTTTTTCCCTTGATTTTCATGCTATCACCATTGTGGTCACCCGTGGTCTTTGGCACATTGACAAAACTATAGCCACCCATGCTTCTTTGTGCATCAACAAGCTCCATCACTATTGCGGTCACCTGTGGCTTTAAACATCAACAGAACTCCATCAACACCGTGGCCACCTGTGACCTTCTATGCATTAACGAACCTCCACCACCAATCTATGACCAGCCAGAGGGCTTGCCCAAAGTCAAGTCCAGTCTAGGGCCAACCTTCAAGCTCGCTAAAAATCAATTTTGGACTAAAGCTAGCTTGCGAGCTTACCAAACATCTATTCGGATTAAGGTCGGTCTATGGGTTCGTTGAAAATCTACTCAGACTAAGGCTAGCTTGCAAGCTCATTGAATATCTATTTGGACTAAAATAAGCCCGTGGGCTCACCGAATATCTATTTTGACTAAGGTCACTTGCGAGTTCACTGAATGTCTATTCAGACTAAGGCCAACTCACGGGTTTACTTAACATCTTTTCAGACTACAACCAGCTTATAAGCTCGCCGAATGTCTATCAGACTAAGGCTAGTCAACAAACTTGCCGAACGTCTATTCAGACTAAAGCCAACTTACGAGCTTACTAAACATCCATTCGGACTAAGACTAGCTTACGAGCTTATCGAATATCTCTTCAGATTAAGACCAACTTGTGGGTCCGCCAATTATCTATTCAAACCAAAGCCTTCCTATGGGCTTGCCTAAAGTTATTATAACAATTTGTGGGCTCTCGAACCAAATCAATTAATAAAAATTAATTAAATTCAAGTAACTTAATCATATTGAACTCAATTAGAGCAAAAGAATAATATTAAATTGACTCAAATAGACCTAAATTGATTAAATAAATAGACTAAAACTCAAATGAAACTAGACCCAAAATCTAAATTGAGTTAATTTGAACCAAATTAGATTAGTCTCAACCCTAATTGGATTCAATTTGGATTAATTAAAAATCAACTCAAGTTCAAACTAAATCGAATTTGGGTCGAACTAAGCTCGAACCAAAAGCTAAATTAGATTAAATTAAGTTCAAATTGAAAGCTAAATCAGGTCAAATCAAACCAAAACTTGGTCAAGTCTGAACTGAAATCAAGTTGAACAAAATCGACTATTCAGAAAGAACCCATTAAGGGTCGGATCAATATCCATTAGAGGTCAAACACAAGGTAAAAGTTAACCCAAATTGAATGAAACCAGATTAAAGTCAAAATAAAATTCTAAATATTGAATTAAATTAAATTAGACTCAAATTAAAGTCAAGTCTTGAACATTGAACTAAAGCAAACTAAACTTGATCAAAATCGAGTTTTGAATATCAAGTTGAATCAATTTGGTCTCAACTCAAAAATTAGATTCTGAGTGTTGAACTGAGTCTATACCAAACTCAAGTCCAAACCAAATTTAATTCAAGTAAAACTAAATGGGTCAAGATGAATCCAACTGGGTGCGCTAAACCTTTGACATCACTCCAAGGCTATGGAAAATAGGTTAAATTACCATCTTGGCCCGAACCTGAGCTAGTCTAAATAGAACTAGACTAGGTAAACCTAAGCCTACTAGGTGTACTACAAAAGCCTCTCACAGCACTCCAGGGTTTCACTCAACTTCACAAGTAATGGGTAATGCCACCTCTAAATCAAAGAGGTTAATCATCAAAATACTTAAAACTATTGGTCACATTTCAAAACTACACCCATCCTCATAAGCTATTGGTGACGTGATCAAACTAAAGACATTAATCACCAATATGCTCAAAGCTATCAGTCACACTTTAAAGCTATATCCAACCCCACAAATCATTAGTGATGCTACCAAACCAAAGAAGTTAATTGCTAATATACACAAAGCTATTGGCCATACTTGAAAGATATACCCAACCCTATAAACCATTGATGATGCTACCAAACTAGAGAAGTTAATCACTAATACACTTAAAATTATCAGCCATACTTCAAAGCTATGCCCAACCACATAAGCCATTAGTGATTCTACCAAATCAAAGAAGTTAAATACTAACACACTCAAAGCCGTTGTCCATACTTTGAAGCTAGTCAACCGTAAAAGCAGTTGATGACACACCCCTCAAGTTAGTCAATCCCAAAAGTAGTTGACAACATACCCTTCGAGCTAGTCAATCTCATAAGTAGTTGACAACATATTTCTTGAGCTAGTCAACTCCAAAAATAGTTAATAATGCATCCCTCAATCTAGTCAACTATAAAGTAGTGATGACGCATCTCTCAAGGTAGTCAACTCTAGAAGCAGTTGATGATGCACCCGTCAAGGTAGTCAATGCTAGAAGCAATTGACAATGTACCCATCAAGTTACTTAAACCCAAAAGTAGTTCATGACTCATTCCTCAAACTAGTCAACCCCAAAAGCTATTAATAAAGTACCACTCAAGCTAGTCAATCCAAGAAGTAGTTGATGATGTATTTTTTAAGCTAGTAAATCCCAGAAGTAGTTGACAATGCACCCCTTGAACTAGTTAACCCCAAAAATAGTTAATAATGCACCCCTCAAAGTAGTCAACCCTAGAAGTAGTTGATAATGCATCCCTTGAGCTTGTCAATCCCAAAAGCAGTTGAAAATACACCCTTTGAGATAGTTAACTCTAGAATTAGTTGATGACGTACTCCTTAAGCTAGTCAACCCCAGAAGTAATTAATGATATACCCCTCAAGCTAGTCAATCTTAAAAGTAGTTGATGACATACTCCTCAAGTTAGTTAATCCTAAAAATAGTTGATGACACACCCTTTGAGCTAATTAATTCTAGAAGCAGTTGATGATGCGCCCCTCAAGTTAGTCAACCTTAGAAGTAGTTGATGGTTTACCCTTCAAACTAGTCAATTTTAGAATCAATCGACAATGCACCCTTCAAGCTAGTAAACCTCAAAAGCAATTGATAATGCACCCTTCAAGCTTGTCAATCTCAGAGGCAGTTGATGACACACCTCTCGAGTAAGTCAACCCCAGAAGTAGTTGATGATACACCTTTTAAGCTAGTCAACTCCATAAGCCATCGATGACATCCCTTATAAGCTAAGCCAACACATGCTCAAAGGCCATTGGTGATGCTCCAAATCTAATAGACAACATGTCTAAAAGGCCTTCAATTATCAGATTAGAAATAATTAAAATAAAGCTAAGGCCACTAATCAGTCTCTTAAATTAAATATCAAAATAAGCCAACTGATAATAAGTAGAAAACTGTCAATAACACTTCAAATCCTAACAAGATTAACTGATATAAGTCAAAGTAGTTAGCTTCACCCATCAACATGTTATCGACATCTACTTAAGACTTAGTCAAGACCCATCTAAATCAAACACTATACGATCTAATGTAGGGGAGTGAGGTAGTAGCACACATCGAAGCCCTTTCTCTACTCTTCTTTTCTTTATTTTTTTTCACATTTTCTATAATTTTATATTAAAATTCATTATAAAGTGAGGTATGCCTTTGCTTAGACCATGTACCATTTCTCAAAGTAATTAATATCATACTTTCTTTTTTTCTTTTGTGTCTTTATTTTATTAGCTATATTTCTTACTTTAAGATGTTCCTCACAATTATTGAGGTAATTAACAATAGGAGATTATACCTAATATTTCCATAATACTTGATAGTATACTCAAATAAAACACAGTATGATTTGTACATCGAGGTCGCTCCCTAGGGTTTCCACTATTTCCAGGTCATCAAAATCAATCCCATAAATTCTGACATGCCTGGTAGGACTTAACTTCTCCTCCAAGTCTAGAAACCTAACTAATATAATAAAGACACTGTTAAGATAGAATTATGATTGAAGAATAATAAATTATATTCTCCTTTACGGAAGAAAGAATCAAATAGTATCAAGGAAGAATATCTCTACCCTAAGGTACACCATCATCCTGGGGGCAGGACTAGTTATGCTTTTACCTCAGTCAATGGTCACCACAAAAATAGTTAAAGTTTAAATCAAGTTTAGAACCATCTTTGAGGTCGTTTAGTTCAAGAAGGCACTAGCTATTGCACCAACTAAAGTTGTTGTCATGCAAAATAAGCTTGTTTATTGCCTTCAATCAAGGGGAAGGAGGTCCAATGTCATCATTCTTAATAACAAGGGCTATTCAGATAGAGAACTAAAAGTCATGCCTCAACCAATAAGGATATCAATATTCCAGGGGATAGGATCAAAATGAACCTTAGTCTTTGGTTGTCTTCACCCAGCTCCTCATAAAAGGAAATCAAAAGCAAGTTTGAACACAAGCATCGATGAAGAAGAGCTTATCCTAACTATCACACGTAAAGAAAAAAATATTAGACTTTTTAGTCAACTTGGGAAACGTACCTCTTGAATGAAATCGATCATTACCATTCCTATCTCTAACTCCTTTGCTCTATTAAGCAAGTTCGAGAAGGGTAAAAGAAAGTTATAGAGGGCATAGTCTTACTTTAAGATTGTGGCAAAGGGGCGAATTGCCAAATAAAATAATAATAGTCCTCATAAGATTGCAACTCATTATGGGGACTCACTAAAGGAGATCATCTATACTGTCAGTGTCATTTCTCATCTTGACTCTGGAAGAGACCGTGAACTCACACCCCAACTAGCCAAATGTCGAAAGAAGGCTGCTTGAGTGAGGCTTATTGAAAAAGAAATCTAAGAGGAGAGAGCTCTTGTGAACCAATCCTTACTATCATGTCAAAGAGAAGGTATGACGATCTGCTCCATAAGTAGACTCTTGAATAAGGTGGCTAAACTGATGAGAGAAGTTAGTCTCAACCCAAAGCTCAAACCTGAGCCTCACGATATGGACCATCATGTTTTAACGGAAGCCTTGAACATAACTAAAAGCTCCAATCAATAAGTGACCTAAAATCACTGCAAGAACAACAAAGACAACAAGACAAAGAGAAAGATGAAACTCAAAATAAAGTCATAGAGTTGATGAAAATAATGTTACAAATGAGTCAAAAGCTCGATAAGTTAGAATGATCTCGACAGTTATCTCAAGCAGTAGAGGTAGTGGAAAGTGCATCTCCTGTAGATGAGAACCATGAAATGTAGGCCCTTCACAAGCACCCTCTTTAGCAAGAGATACCCAATCCCCAATTTCAAGAATTCCTGATAATATGGAACTCCCATGCCTCAGAAATTTTTTTTTATTTTATTTTATGTCTCAAGAAGTATAGAATACATACTTGACTAATTAATTTTAATATAACTAGATATTTTGTCATAGGATAACATAATTTTAATTTTTTATGTGTTTTTATATGGTTTTTTCGAAGCTCATGCAACCCTTTTTTCCTCCATGCCATAGATTTGGCATGAGTATTCTTTTTCTTGGGTTTAGTTATTCATGCATTAATCACTCTAGTATTAGAAGATGGTATTGCTCCTTTCTCAGTCAAAGAAGATTGAACATGCAACCTTTTTGTATTCTTCTTTGGCTCTTGTAATGTTATCAAGGAGTTGGATGTAGGAATTGTAGCATCTAGCTTTAGCTCCAATCTGGTGTCCCAAAATTGGTCGATCAAACCACCGATCCTTCCTTTGCTTGCATTACTTTTATTTGCTTCCTTGTCTTCTAGAGGAGGTTATAGGTGGTCAGAAACTGACTTTTATCTATTGCCTAATTTTTGGACTATTAATGTCCTAGTTTATGCTAATGGTCTTTTATTTCATCATCAAGGTCCAACACATCTGAATGGGTTTGGCCCCTGCCTCTGAATGGAATGTGAGGAGTTGATTCATGCTTATATAGACTCTAGTTACCCCCACGGTGATTATTGGTTGATGAAGTATACCATAGACACTTCATTAAGGATAATAGTATAGATTGGGGCAAGAAAACCATTTGATAAAGCTGCAGGTTGGGGAAGTAGGACTATTTGATAATGCCATCTTCCCTTTTATTTAATAGAAAATCAATAATTAGTTTTAATCTTTTCTTCTTTTGATATGTGTCTATATTAAATAGGTTTCTCTACTTGGAGGAGATGTTATATCCCTTGGGCATGCTAGAATTTGTAGAGCTGAAATTAACCACCCGACATAACTAAAGACCGCATGAATAATCTCAAAATAACAAATAAAAATTTAGGGTGGTTTAAATGTGCAATTAGAAATTGTAGGAATATGACTTTTAATAAATGCAATTTTCTATTATTAATTACCCTAATGGTTGTTAGGAACCTTCTAAAATGGAAAACCAAACTAATAAAATAGAGACACAAAAAAATAAAAGCATCATTTAATTGATTTGAGAATAGGAACATGACTTAAGCAAGAACATACTCTCACTTTATAATTTAATAAATTAAATTGATAATCATAAAGAATATGAACTAAGAAATGAAGTGGAAAAAGGCTTGATGCTCACTGGTGTCCTACTCTCATGCACTTGATTGAGTGGAATTTGACTCGGTTGGATTCTTAGTTTGATCCTTGGTAGATGCTAATAACTTGACTTGATTTTAGGATATGACTGACTATCTTGACTTGTGTTAGCTGACCCTATTAAGATCTAAAGTGTCATTGATAATTTTCTATTTATTGTTAGTTAAATTCTTTTGATCTTTGATTTGAGAAGCTTATGCTAATCATTTTTAATTTGATAATGAATGGCCTTTGGTGTATTATCAATTAGGTTCAAAGAGTCATGAATGGTTTTTGGTTGGCTTAGCTAAGTATCACCAATGGCTTTTAGGGTTGGCTTAGCTTTGAAGTGTTGTCGATGATTTGTATTATCGGTTGACTTTGTTTGAACAAGGTGCCTTACTGATTAACAAAGTGAGTTCAAGCTTACTTTAACTTTATTTAATTTAATAATTGATGGCCTATTAGGTATGTTATCAATTAGGTTTGGAGCGTCACTAATAATTTTTGGGGTAGGTTTGACTTTAAAGTGTAGCCAATAGCTTTAAGTGTCTTGTTGGCTGACTTTATTTGAATAAGGCATCTAGCTGATTGACTAAGTGAGTTCAAACCTATCTTAGTCTAGTTTGAAATGATTAGAAGCCTTGGCTTTATGTTGACCATTTCTAATTTGATAATCGACAACCTCTTAGGTATGTAATTAATTAAATTTGAAAAATCACCAATATCTTTTGACTTAGCTAAGCATTACCAATAGCTTTTGAGTTGGCTAGCTTTGAAGTATGGTTGATGGCTTCTATTATCAATTGACTTCATTTGAATAGGTCGTTTGGCTAATTGACTGAGCAAGTTTAAGTCTATCTTAGTTTGATTTAAAATAGTTAGCGATCTTGGGTTTATGTTGACCATTTCTAATTTGATAATTGATGGCCTCTTAGACATATTGTCGATTAGGTTCAAAACATTACCAATGACTTTTGAGTTGGCTTAGCTAAGCGTCACCAATAGCTTTTGAATTAGCTAGTTTTAAAGTGTGGCCAATGGCTTTTAACATGTTATTGGTTGACTTCATTTCAACAAGACATTTGGTTGACTGATTAAGTGAGCTCAAGTCTACCTTAGTTTAGTTTGAAATGATTGCTAACCTTGGCTTTATGTTGACCATTTCTAATTTAATAATCGATAGTCACTTGGCTTGTTATCAATTAATTTTTAGAAATTATAGATGGTGTTATGCTTGTTGTCAACTGACCCTAATTGATCTTGAATCCAACCCTAATTGGTTTCTTATTGGATCGTTAATGGACCTTGGATTTGACCCTAATCAAATTTTTGATAGATCCAGGTTTGACCTATTAATGGATTTGGGTTCAACCCATGTTGGACCCTTATTGGATTTAGGTTTGAACCTTAATAAACTTGAGTTGGAGTTTAAGTTAGTTCACTTTAACTTGGTTCTAGTTTAGGTTCAACTTAGTTTTGGTTCAAGTTTGACCTAGTTGAATTTAGGTTTGACCAAGTTTTGGTTCTGGCATGATTTGGTTTTGATTTTAATTTGGATTTGGTTTGACCTGATTAGGGTTCAAACTTGGTTTAACTCATTTAGGGTTTCATTCAAACTCAGTTTGCTTTGAGTTGACCCAATTTAGGTTTGAGTTTGATTTCGGTTTGACTTCAAATTTGAACTTAATTTAACTCGATTAGGATTTGTTTTGAACTCTATTCGAGTTTGAATTTGAGTTTGATTTTACCCAATAAAGGTTTGGTTCAAACTTGGTTTGATTCAATTGGAGATTGATTCAAATTTATTTTGATTTAATTTAAATGTGATTGGACTTAATTAGAGTTTAATTTGAATTTATTTTGATTTTTGGCTGACTCGATTTGAACTCCTTTTGATCTAGGTTGACTTGATTTAGATTGAAATGGTTTGACTTGATTTACACTTGGTTATGATTGAGTTTGACCCAAGTTATCATTTTTTTGACTGAAATAAATGACCGATTGGGATACTGATCAATTAGTCAAAGGGTGTCACTCTAGATTCATTAGAATCGGACCACTGGTTTGAGTACCGAACACTCAATAGAGTGGGTTCCATTCCTCATTTATCAGAACTAGATGACCAGTTGGGATACCAGTCATTTGATAGAGGGCTTGCAATTTCTTGGTTCATCAAAATTGGTTAACTAGTTGACTGTACCAGTTGATTGGTAGAGGTTTGCTAGTTCTTATTAATAAAAATTGGTCAATTGGTTGAGCAAGTGATCGACCGACAAAACTAGTTTCAATCAATTTATTTTTTTTCAATTTAGGTCCATTTGGTGCTTTATTTGAGTCAATTTGGTTTTGTTCATTTACTTTTGCCGAATTGGCTTGAATTTAATATGATTGAGTCATTTTTAATTTAATTGATTTATGTTAATTGATTCCTCGAGCTATCGTAATGACCTTAGGTGAGCCAGCGGGATAACCCTAAGTTGATTTAACATTTAGGTGAGCCCATAGGCCAGCCTTTAGTTGATTAGATTTTTAGGTGAGCCTGTAAACTAGCCTCGAGTCTAAAATTGGTTGTCAGACGAGCCTACAGACTGATCCTAAATTAATTAGACTTTTAGGTGAACCCACAAGTTAGCCTTTGGTTTAAATAGAATTCTAGGTGAGCCTGCAAGTTGACCTTGAGAGAGCCCTTAGGCTCACCCTTAGCTAAATTAACTTTTGAGTGAGCCCCAAGCTAGCCCTAAGATGACATAACTTTCGAGCAAGCCCATAAGTTGGCCCTAAGTCAGGATGACTTTTGGGTGAGCTTGCAACTTGGCCCTTGGATAGAATAGCTTTTAGGTGAACCTATAAGTTGGCCCTAAGTTGAGTTAACTTTGGCGTAGAAATCAAGGCCAAATTTTCATTGTTTGTTTTTTCATTTTCTTATTCTTTCACTTCACAACAACTTCCATTCTTCCCTCTTTTTTATATGGTTGGCTCCCACAACACCTTCATTTTTATCCTCTTCCTTCCTTTTACTCTTTTTTCTTTTGCACCTTTTTCCTTCTCCCTCTCAAATCAGCCCTTCCCTTCAAGCTACAGGACTTTGTGCTTCTTAATCATGGCTGGATCCAATCAGAAGTTGCCCAATTTGGCCTGCGGATGTGGTGAGGCAAGCACATGGGAGGAGATGAAGATAGTTGTGGATGCGGTGGAGACGAGTGAGGCCACGAGTGGCTGTGAGCATGAGAAAGGCCTGATGCAAGCTGGTTGGAGAGGAGGAGAATAGAGGCAAGCTAGAGAGAAACTTTTCTCTTTTCTTTCTTTATGCATCCCTTTTTTTCTTTCAAATTCTCGTCTCTCCTCCCTTCGATTTGGCAAGATGAGGGCTTTAATAAGTATGGGAGAGATGGATCAGGTTGGATTCATTCAAGTATTTGTGAATGATAAGATTGAGCATAATTTAAAATTCAAATTTTGAATAGTTGTAGAAATGGATGGGAATTTGATTTGTTACCGATAATGGATATAGTGGAATTCAAATTTTGAACTCATTTTTAAATTTTTCAAAATATCTGGAATAATTTCTCCTAACCCTATGTGAAATCAAATGATTGGTTGAGGAATCAATCAATCAGCCAAGCAGTGTTGCTAGTATTAGTTCAAAAGAACCGGTTGACATGTTTAGGAAATGGTCAACTAGCAAAGGGATTTCGCTGAACTTGACTTATGTGAAACGGTTAACTAGTTTTGGAAATTGGATGATCAGTAGGCTAGGATCAAGTGTCCAATGTTACTAGTCAGTGATTAGTTTGGTGTATTTTTGTGGCATTCTAGCCTTTGTTATGGCTAAATTTGATTGGATTTAATTTTAGCCAAAATTGACTTAAACAATCTCCCCATTGAATTTATTTAGTGCCTCAACAAAGTCATTAAGCTCATCCTCCTCATCTTCCTTGTCTTAAATTACATAGACACCCAAGGAGTTTTCAAGTGGCCTCTAGGTAGAATTTGGGTGAAATTTATTGGGGTGGATGACACCCTCCTTCCGTCCCAAGTCCTAGAGGAATGACTAATATGTTTTGAACACATTCAATGCATAGTTTGGAATGATAATTTTAAAATTGTTTATCTCTAGCCTATTATAATAATCTACTAATAAAGAAGCAAATAAAATCTAAACTACAAAAAAGTTCACGTTTTAGAGTAGATAGAGTACCTCTTGGATCTTCATGTGGAGCTCCCCACCTTAAGTTAGGGGGTAAGTCACCTTTGTTGTCTAGAAATAACATATCACCCACCCCCTTATGGTACTTTGGAGGTTGCTATTATGTTAGCTATGTGAAGGGGTTAATCCTTGCGAGTAGCACAAATGACAATAGTTGGTGCGATCATCTTGTGGTGAAGTGTGATTTAATTATCCACATAGGAGGTGGGTGTTAATCTAGGTTATTGAGTGAGTAGAAAGGTTTGTCTTTTTTGCACTACTTCCATGAGAAACTGAGGCCTCCTACTTTTTAGGATCTCACTAGTTTACCTTTTTGAGCCCTTGACTAGGTTAATAGCTGATTTAAATATCATGACAATGGTTTGCTAAGTTGAGGTGGGTTGGAAATTAAAGAATAGAGATCTAGGTTTATGGGACAACGAAAAAGAGGTTTCTGTGGGTCTTGGGGTGGTAAGAGAATAAAGGTTGCTTTTGTTGTGATGGTAGGAGTTTCAAAAAGATTGGGTGGAGCTGTTTAGAAGATGGTTCATTGCTAGCTTTGATGGAGAAGGTTTATCTGGAGTTGGGAAGAAAGTTTGTAAAGTGTTTTGGATGAAATATGTAGTTGATATCTTGGACATAGTCATAGGTACCTTACAAACTATTTGGCAATCTTTATCCTGTATTGTAGGGCCCCCATGGATCTTGGTGATGGTGCCACTATAAGGGAACTTGTAAGTAGAAGAGACTGATTCATCACCTCCCAAGGATCATATTGTAGTATGAAGGGATGTGAAAGATTTGGAATTTTGCTTTAATAGTAATTGGTTCATAGGTAATAGGGAGGCAAATCCTTCTATGACACTTTCTCTTTGAGTTATCATATGCTATATTGTTGATATTTGATTCCACTATGTGTTCCTAAAGAATATTAAGTGATCTCAAGGAGGGCAACATGCAAATATTTAATGAAGCTCCCATATCCATGAGGATTAAACATATTATAGCATTGCCAATATGAGCAAAAATGTGGAGAGTTTCATCCCCCAGCTCTTCCTTAGATAGATCATTTTTGGTAAAATTTATAGCAGAGTTTTGGAAGATTCCCTTGTAAATGTTGGCCAATCTTTTGGGGGAAATATCACCCTTGAACTTTATTTCATTATCTTAAATAGGACCTCTTGATACTTTGATGAGTAAGTTATGAGTTTTAAAAGTGAAATTTTTGCAAGGGTCTTGGCCAATTATTCTAGTATGTAATATTACTTCACAATTTTTATTTCTCCTCCAATTATTTTAGGTTCTTGATTAGTTGTAGGAATTATTCTATAATTTTATTTTCATTGGCTTTCTATTTGTACAACTTATTTATTATTGTCCTTTTCCCCTTTCATTTAATTTTGCTAAAATAATGAGTTTATATTAACATATTTCAAGGGGCCAATCTTCATTCTCTAAATTGTACCCATCATAGTTGTTATTCCAAGTGTAGAAGGTTCCTATCTGTTCATCATTTTTAGGGTCTTGCTTAAAAATTTTAATTTCTTTTGGAGGGTCATTGTGAAAAAGGAATCCTTCCCAATGATCCTAAACTCCCCATTTATCATGTTCTTCCTAAGATGACTAACTCAATTCAAAGATGACTTATGAATAGTTAACGTTGTTATTAGGGTATATAGAAAGTGGATTATTCACCACAATTATATTTCTCACCCCTTTCATATTTACATATGCTAACTCCAATCTATAGCATCTTCAAGGTTGTAGATCACGTCTTTTAGGATAAAACATTACTCAATGGTGGGGTTCCATGAAAGGGAAAATAATGTGAGAAATATAGGGAAGGTAAGGAAGAAGGGGAGTATTGGCTTTGGCTTTAGTAACTATGTGAGGTCATTTGAAAGAAGGGCAACAAATATATTTCAGAAAGTTCGGGTAGGGGAGGATAATTTTGCCATCATAGCTCATGACAAGATTGGGCATTAGGAGGGAGCCAAGTGGTGTATAGTTGTTATGTGGAGGTATGATTGCATAATTTCTTGGAGAGTCTTGATGCTAACTAGGTGGAAGTTTTGGTAGAGAAGATTGGTAGGGTGTTAGATTTCTATGGGGCCATAGTAGAGGTTGTGGAGGTTGTAAATGTGAATACCCATGGCTAGGCTTTGGTGCTGATATTTAATTAAGTTGAGCTATATATCCTCTGCAAATTACTCTTTCAAGAAATCCTTATAATGTCTTCTTGAAAAATCGCTTATCAACTTGGGTACCATTCCCTCACAAAAACTTCTCGCACGTGTGCTTTCTGGTAGAAAGTGTTAAAAGAGTAAATATCAAAAGACAACAAATCCACTTTCAGAGTAGGAAGAGTTTTTTCAATAAGAAAAATAATTTGATGCTACTTTGCAAGAGGAATTTGGGATTGTATGCTTTTTTTGCTCTATTTGTTGGCATAGCCAATGAAGGTTTCTTTGACCCGATCTTTTTGGATATCAACTTAATAATATTTAGGGTATGCACCACCTGGTAAGTATACACTGTTAAAATGTCATGACAATCATTTCAAAGGAATGTAGTTTCTCCTTGGGGAACTAATGAACTAGTTTAGTGCAGCTAGGCTTAATGACTTCTAGAAGAGATAAATCATTAAAGATTCATTTCTGCTATAGGCTTGTGTATAAAACAAAACCCTCCAATATGATAGTTAGGGTCTGTCATTCCATAATAAAGACAAAACTTGAAGCCAATGGTAAAGGCAACGGTGGGAAGTTAGATTTTAATCACCATTGCGTAGCAACATGCAAAAACTATTGTACAAGCAACTTAATAAAAAGTTATTGCATTCAATCCTTAGTTATTACTGTTGGCAAATGCTACCTAATGGACAATATTTTTGCATGTATGGAATTTACAAGACCATTATTAGGCCGGAATGTGGAAGACTTACCAACTGTGATATGTTGATTATTGGTGTGAGGTCATAATTGACCACCCGAAATAGCTAAAGGATGTTGAGAAGAACTCAAGAGACATAAATTAATTTGCATTAGTTTTTTTATGAATTTTTAGGTTATGTGGGTCCATAACTTCTAACAAGGGTAAGCCCTTATTATTAAGTACTCTAACAATTGTCAATAATCTTTTAAAGAAAGAAACCTAACTAATACAAACAGATATCAAGAATGAAAGAAACATAATTTAATTTTTATGATATTTGACCTATATGGCCTAAGTAAGGGTATACCCTCACATTACATATAAAAATTAAAATATTTGTAATCCATAACATGAGAAAATAAATAGAATGGAAAGGATCGAGAATGGTCCATGTTCACCACTATCATGTCGGATCGATTTCAGCAATCCGGGATAGCGAAGATCCCAAAAGTGACCTTGAATTACAAGTTAGAGTTTGTTTTAATTTGAAGTGTGCTAGTAGGTATTGGGAGAACATTGACTTCTAATAGGCACAAGCCCCTATTGTTAATTACCCCAATAATTATTAGAAACCTCCTAAAGAAAGAAACCTAGCTAATAAAAATAGAGACATAAAAAAGTAAAAAAAAAAGTATTTGATTGATTTTAAGAAAAGATACATGGTTTAAGTAAGAATATACCCCCACTATATAATGAATTTAATATAAAATTATAGAAAACATAAAAGGAATGAAGAAAAAGAAATAGTAAAGAAAAAGCTTTAATGTGCACTGTTGTCCTGCTCCCCCTTTGTTGGACCACATGGCATCTGACTCAAATTGACTCAATCTTCAGCAAGTGTTGATGACATCATCTGATGGAATATGAAAAGGAATGGGAGAAGTTAGAAGTATTTCCATTAGCTTTAAGCTTCGGTGATATGATTTGAAGTATTTTTATTAGCCAATAAGGTGTCAGTGACTTTATTTGGGTTAAATTATTTCCATTATCCAATAAGACATTAGCAATAACTCTGTTGACTTTGAAGTATTTTCATAGTCAATAATGCATAGGCGATAACTTTATTGTTTAAAGTGTTTCTATAGTCAATAAAATATAGGCAATAACTCCTTTTGGTTTGGTAGCATCACCAATAGCTTATAAGGTTGGGTATAGCTTTGAGAATCACATCATCAACTACTTTTGAGGTTGACTAGCTTGAAGAGGTGTATTGTCAACTACTTCCAGAGTTAACTAGCTTGAAGGACATGTCACCGACTTTTTTTGGAGTTGGCTAGCTTAAAATGGTGTATTATCAACTGTTTCTATGATTGACTAGATTAAAAAGTGTCTCATCAACTACTTGTGGGGTTGAGTAGCTTGAAGGTGCATTATCAACTACTTTTGGAGTTAGACTAGATTGAAGGCTATGTTATTAACTATTTTTGAAGTTGACTAGCTTAAAATATGCATAATCAATTACTTATGGGGTTGACTAGCTTGAAGAGTGCATCATCAACTGCTTCTAGGTTTGACTAGCTTGAAGGGTGCATCACAACTACTTCTAGGGTTAACTAGCTTGAAAGATACATCATCAACTATTTTTGGAGTTGACTAGCTTGAAAGTTGCATCATCAATTGCTTATGGGATTGACTAGTTTTAAGAGTGCATCATTAATTGCTTCTGAGGTTGACTTGCTTGAAGGGTATGCCATCAACTACTTTTGGATTGACTAGCTTAAAGGATACATCATCAACTTCTTGTGGAATTGATTAGCTTGAAGAGTACATCATCAACTGCTTTTGCGATTAACTAGTTTAATGGGTGTATTATCAACTATTTGTAAGGTTGATTTGCTTGTAGGGTGCGTCATCAACTACTTTTGGAGTTAACTAGTTTAAAGGTTATATCATTAATTGCTTGTGGGGTTGACTAGCTCGAAGGATGCACCATTAATTGCTTTTGGGGTTGACTAGCTTGAAGAGTTTGTCATCAATTGCTTTTAAAATTGATTAGCTTGAAAGGTACATCATCAATTACTTCTGGGGTTGACTAGCTTGAAGGATGCATCATCAACTACTTTTGGAGTTGACTACCTTGAAGGCTACATTATCAACTGTTTGTGGGGTTGACTAGCTTGAGAGATGCATCATCAACCACTTGTGGGGTTGACTAGCTCGAAGAGTGCATCATCAACTACTTCTGGGATTGACTAGTTTGAAGAGTGCATCATCAACTGCTTCTAGGGTTGACTAGCTTAAAGATTGCATCATCATCTGCTTGTGGGGTTGACTAGCTTGAAGAGTATATCATCAATTACTTTTGGGGTTAATTAGCTTAATGGGCGCATTGTCAATTGCATGTGAGGATGAATAGCTCATAGGTTGCATCATCAACTACTTATAAAGTTGACTAGTTTGAAGTATGGCCAACGGTTTTAAGCGTATTATTGGTTGACTCTGTTGGAAGAAGGCATGAAGGGGCTCGTGCAGTGGAGTCTAGGAAGCCAAGGCATAGGAGGCTCCTACAAGGTGGCGGAGATGGCTAAGAACATGCTACGAGGGTCGCCAAGGTACTAGAGGATGCCAAGGTGTGGATAGGACTAGTGAGTCCATCAGGCAATAATTGATGGTGAGGAACAAAGGGCACGATTGGAGACGATGAAGGGGGCTCACTATTAATTGGGTCTCCACTGAGCTATTCCTTCATCCTCTCCTTCCTCATTCGAGCAAGTTGGCAATCATGGCGGAGCTTGGGGCATACGAGGTAAACCTCCAACCGAGGGAAGAGGAGGGGAAAAAATGGAAGAAGATTAGCAAAAGAGAGAAAATGAAAGAGGTAGAAAGTCACCTTGTTTTTTTTCTTCAAATCCCCAACCTTCAATTTGGTGCCTTTGTTCCTATATGTGTTCTAACCTCCTCTTCGTATGTCTCTTTTGTGTTGCTTTTTATCTTTTTATAGACTTTGAAGAGAATTTCGAAACCAAATTAAGGAGATTTGAAAGTAAATTGAGGAGGTTTGATTTTGGAGTGTTCAGGATTATGAATGTAGTTAGATTGGATTCCTAAATATTGTAATTAGCATGTAAATTTTTTTGATTGGGATTATTTCCCTGATGAGAAAATTCAAATTTTGTACTATTTTTTGATAATGAATTTTCAGGGGGCTATTTTGCAAAATTTTTTGAAAAATCTGGACTAGCTTAAGTTTCAAGAGCTTTTAAAAAAAACATATTTATTAAAATTCTAAAATTTTTAAGGTTCTTTCTGCATAAAATTTGGAGTTATTTATAAATAAATTTTTTGAGGGCTTATTTGTGAATTTTCGAAAAAAATAGGCCACAATGTGATTTTGTAAACTCCAAAGGCTTTTTGGTAAAAAGGATATATTTGTAAAGATTTTGAAATTATCAAGGGGACTTATTTGCAAAGGTCAGAAATTTTGAGGTTTATTTGTGAATATAAGATTTTGGAGGGTTCATTCACAAAACCTTGATTTTACGGGGATCAATTTGAAATTTTAAAACTTTCAAGAACTTTTTTACAAGATTTTCTTCTTAGGGACTTATTCGTAAGAAAGAAATCGACCAGGGACGCATTTCTAAAAATTTTATAATTTTTATTTTGGCCTAGATATGTAATTTATTTTAAAGTACAATTTTGGTCCAAGTATTTGGCCCAATCAGCTCTCTTTAATTTAAACCTAAATTTTTCAATAATTTAAATCTAAATTAAACCTAATTTTTGGTCGAATTTGATTGTAATTTCGATTGAGACCCACATTTCAATCACAATCAAGTGGTATTCAATTCTATATTTTGATAGAATTTAATTTTTGATCAAAATTGACTTAATATATCCTACTCTACTTTACTTGATTGACTATGAATTTTTAGACAAAATCATATGAATTGGAGTTGATTGAATGTATGCTTTTATTTTAAAGTACAATTTTGGTCCAAGTATTTGGCCCAATTAGCTCTCTTTAATTTAAACCTAAATTTTTCAATAATTTAAATCTAAATTAAACCTAATTTTTGGTCGAATTTGATTGTAATTTCGATTGAGGCCCACATTTCAATCACAATCAAGTGGTATTCAATTCTATATTTTGATATAATTTAATTTTTGATCAAAATTGACTTAATATATCCTACTCTACTTTACTTGATTGACTATGAATTTGTAGACAAAATCATATGAATTGGAGTTGACTGAATGTATGCTTGATTTGATTGTTTAAAAGAGGAGAGAGAGAGAGAGAAGGAGAAGGAGAAAGGGGAAGCGGGGGGGTGGGCGGGCGGGCGGCATGTGTTGTGGTGGGGGCCGGGTGGGTGGTGTGTGGGTGGGGGGGCTGGGGGGTGGAGGGCCTAAGCTTGTGTTAGCTTTTACCCATTTGAGGTGCCAATAATGGCTCCAACTTGTGTTAGTTACTTCACCTGATTTTGAAGTGTATTGACAACTTTAGTTTATGGTAATTAACCCTGCTTAATTCAATTTCATTTTAGGGATTGTCAACTACCTTATCTTATGTTGAATAACCCCATTTTATTTGAAGGAACCAATGATGAATTTTAGCTTGTGTTAATTAACTCGTTTGACTTTTGAATTGTTACTAACAACCTTGGCTTATGTTAATTAACATTGTTTGGTTTGAAGGAATCAATTGATGATTTTTTGCTTATGTTAATAAATTTGTTTGATTTTGAAGTGTTAATGATAGTCTTATCTTATGTTACTTAACTTTATTTGATTTGGTAGAATAACTGAAGACATTTTACTTGTGTCAATTAACCTTGTTTGATTTTGATTTAATCTAGACATTGATGAGAGGTAATGAGTAAGCCAGTATTGATTTAATTTTCTATAAAGACAATTTGCTAATTTATTTTTTTTTTGGTTTGGATGTGGATGAGAGATATAATGTGGATTTGTTGTGATTTGGATGGTGTTTTACACAAAATTAATACGGTTCCATATTTGAATTATTTCACAAAATCATGAAATATAGGGCTATATTATTAAATTATTTTGTAATTTGGGACTAATTTATAATTTTAGAAATTTTGGATTTACTTTTGTAAAAATAGCCCATAAGGACTTATCTATAAACCTTTAATCTTTTCTGGGGTGTACTTGCAAAATATGTTTACAAAAATTGATGAAAGTGGCCCCTTTTGTGATTTCAAATTTAGAAGGGCTTATATGTAAATTTTTCAAAGTGATATTTCTATTCTCCTACATATTGAAAATTTGCTAGAGTTATTTGCAAAAAATGAAAAATTCCCCCAATCAAAACCATTTTAGGGGCTTCTTTGTTAATCTATTTTTTAGGAATTTATTTGCAAATACTTGATTTTATCAAGAGCTCGTTTGTAATTTCATAATTTTGAGGACCTATTTATATGAGTCTCTAATCTAGGGGTTTGTTTGTGAAGCTTTTTTAGTCCATGACCTATTTGGAATAATTTTTCCTGGTCCAAAAATACGACAGTGAGTTTTTTACTTCAAAGATCTACTTGTAATGATTTCTTTTAATTCAGGGACCTATTTGTAAGGATTTTTTTGGGATTTAGAGTATTTATAAACTTAATTTTTCCATTTTTTTTGGCTGAAATCTAGCTAGGTTCTAACATAAATTGATTAAGATTTGGCTAGCCAACTCACATTTAACCCAAGTTAAACTGGACTATAATTTTGGTCTGTATTCTAATTAAATTTTAGTCTAATCCAAATTAAAACAAATCACGTAAATAAAGTGCCCTCTTGATATTCTCTTGTCTATTTTTCTAGTGAGATGAGGAGATGCGAATAACTCCAAGGTATCTAGCTTCGCGTCTATCATTCATAGGCTATTTGAATGTAGAGGTTTGAAATTCTTCTTCTTTCACTCTCTTTTATTTGGAGAGTATATTATTATTTTAAAGTGGTATGCACCTTGAATTTCATCATGAAGTGAGGCTTGGCCAACTTGTCTTCCTATAGGTCAGGGCATATTTTATTTTCCATCAATACCTCAGCAACACATGTCTTCGCATAAATTAGGAAAAATATGATTTTCTCTAAAATGATTTGAATATCATATCCCTTTCTTTATACAAAAGTTGGGGATTTTGGTTTGTTACTTGAAGATAGGCTTGAGCGTGATATTAGCAGCCTTTAAGGTGATTGATTTGTCACATGAAAGTAGATTTGATTTAACATGTGAAAATAAATTTAATTTCCTAAGCAAAAGTGGATTTTATTTGACTTGACATGTGAGAGTAGACTTAATTTACCATATAAAAGTAGATTTATTTGTTATGTGAAAGTGGATTTAGTTTGTCATATGATTGTGAATTTAATTTATGATATAAAAGTGCATCTAATTTTTCATGTGAAACACACATCTATTCATTTTCTACTTGCTTTAGTTGCTTTTCATAATCTTGAGTTAGAACAATTTGATGTCAAAACTGTCTTTCTGCATAGAAAATTAGAAGAACAAATTTTTATGCAACAGCCTGAAGGGATCATCCAAGAAGGCAAGAAAAAAATTTGTTTACAAGTTGAACAAATCACTTTATGGTTTGAAACAGTCTCCAAGGCAATGACATAAAAGGTTTGATAGTTTTATACTAGGACAAGATTTCATCCATTGCAAACATAATTATTGTGTCTATTTTAAGATGCATGCCAATAACTTATTTATTATATTACTTCTTTATGTTGATGATATGTTTATCGCTACTCAAGATATATCTCTACTTAATGATCTAAATTTTAAAATGAAAAAGGAATTTGAGAAAAAGATTTATGTGCTGCAAGGAAGATTCTCGGTATGGAGATTGATTGAGATCGAAAGCATGAAAAATTATGGCTCAAACAAAGCAAGTATCTCAAGAAGATTATTTCTCGCTTTCACATGCAGAATTTAAAATCCATCAGTACTCCTTTGGCATCTCACTTCAAGCTTTCAGCTCAACTATGTTCTTCTATAAATGAGGAGTATGCATACATGGAGAACATCCCATTTTCAAGTGCTATTGGAAGTCTAATGTATGCTATGGTAAGACTTAATATTTCACAAGCAGTCAGCGTTGTTAGTCGTTACATAGCAAATTCAGGAAAAGAGCATTGGCAGGCTGTGAAATGGCTATTAAGATATATCAAAGGCACTCTTAATATTGGCTTATGTTTCAACAAGAATACAATTCAAGAGGCCAAAATTATTGGCTACGTCTATTTAGACTATGTTGGAGACCTTGATCAATGACGATCCCTCACTGGTTATCTTTTCACTCTTTGTAGAGGACCTATTAGTTGAAGGTGTACCTTATAGTCAAGTGTGGCATTATCTACAATAGAGTCTCAGTATATGGCAGCTACAGAAGCCGTTAAAGAAGCTATATGGCTAAAAGAATTGGCAAGTGAAGTTAATTTTTCTCAAAATATTCTTTCTATTTTTTGTGACACTCAGAGCGTCATACACCTTGTGAAAAACCAAATGTACCACGTCAGATCAAAGCTTATAGATATCTGATTTCACTTTATTCAGGACATTATTGAAGACAGCGAGATTTCTTTACAAAAAATTCATACTTCAAAAAATCCTGCAAATATATTGACGAAGGTGATTCTGATTAACAAGTTCAAACTTAGTTTGGACTTGATCAACGTTCAAGGTCATTGATCCTGCCCCATGAGGTAATGACAAAGACATCTATTAAAGATTCAAATTCAGAGAATAAGAGGATTTGAGCCATGATGGAGATTGTTGGCTTAATTGTATCTTGAATCCAAATTTTTCGAAGAGTCTTAATCATATTAGAAAGTAATTTAGTGGGCTTAATCCTTATCTGAATTTATCTTCTACTAGAAGAGTTAAATTAGTAGAAGTCTTATTTGAGTCAGTCTTCTACTTTGACTCAAACACAGCTAGGCCACATCTATAAATACTCTATTAATATAAAGGTTTCAATATAGAGTGAGAAAAAGAGACATAGATCAATACTCTCAAGATGTCTTGTGACGGCTAAGCTACTTAGTCTTTTGTGAGAGTTGGTGATATTGAAGTTTTGCCTCCATTGTTGTAATCTTCTCTTCTTCTTCTCATCAATACAATATCCTCTGGATCGTCTTCACCACATAAATCTCTTGTCTGCTATCTTTTCTTCTTTTTTGTTCTTCTTCTATATCGTGAATTGTGGTGGACATCGATATTTAGCGCTACAAAAGATGATTTTCTCCCTGTCATTTTGATGCATCCAAATCTGATGGTAACTTGAGAACACATCCGAGAAATGCAAGAGTTGGTGACCTAAGGTAAAATTAATAAGCTAGTCAATCATAGACAGAGGATAACTATCTTTTGGACAGACTTTATTTAAGTCAGTGAAGTCGATGCATATTCTTCATTAACTATTTGATTTCTTTATGATCACCATATTCATCAACCACTTAAGATAGTGGACTTTCTGTATAAATCCTACATTAAGAAGCTTGCTCACCTCTATATGATAGCTTTTCAGTATTCAAGGGTAAAATATTTCTTCTTCATTTTGACCGGCTTATGATTTTTTGTGACCCCAAGTTCATGTTACACCATCGATGGCTCAATATCTAGAAGGTCCTCAGGGCTCCATGCAAAGATATCTTACCTCCTTCTCAGGAGTTCTTGTAATTTGACACGTAATGGCTCTATTGATTTGCCCTAAGCTTTAGTGTCCTCCCTAACCCTTCATTGATGACTAGGCTAGCGAGTCATTCTAAAGGCTTAGCATATCCTTTCTTTGACTCAGCGATGGATTTATTAATCTCTACCACTACCGCTCCTTTGCTTTTCTGGCTAGAACTGTTTTGCCAATAGGATGCTTCACACTTCTTAGCAAGGCTTTAGCTCCCCTACACTTCACCTATGCCATGTTTAGTAAGAAACCTCATGACTAAATGAATGGTTGAAATTACCACTTAGAGCTGATTAAGCACTAGTCATCCTAACATTATATTATAGATGAAATGTGTCCAAACTACCACAAACTTTGATTCAATTGGGGTGTTTCTAAGATCCTCTTGATTGTAAGGATTAAGTTGTTCACACCAAGCGCAGTGATCGAATCCTTTGTGAATCTAGTGAGCATTCCAAAGTATGGCTCTGACTTCAGCTCGGTCTTCATTTGATCATAGGCTCGAGTAAATAAGATATTTGCCAAACTTTCTATATCTATCATGGTAAGATGTGTGTAGTCATCTAGAAACACTGAGATCACCAATATGTCATTGTGGGGTGTGAAAATTTTTTCTAGGTCCTTAGCAGAGAAGACTATGTCCCCATAGTTAGGCTCACAATGGTCTCTCTTTTTTAGCTCCTCCTTTGAGCCCTCCTACCCCCCAGTAAGGGATCGACATTTGCTAATTGATGCCAAATTATCACTTTAAGTCAATGAGCTGGTCAGGATTATATTGAGGTTGCCTTTAACTAGAGAGTTTTGCAGCTCAGGAATAGGGTCCCTTCAAGGACGGGGGAGTTTATTGACAATCAAGCTTCTTTTTATGTATTGACTTTGGCAAATGAATTGCTCGAGATGGTCTTCTTTAATAAGCCTCTCGATTTCATCCTTGAGATGTCTGCATTCTTCTATATCATGATTATAATTACTGTGAAAATAATAGTACCTTGATTTGTTAAGATTTTGCTTGGCAATTCGAATATGACAAGAAATCTCGATGCTCAATCTATACTATGACTTCAAATCTTGAGTTATTTAATGGGGTATAAACTTGAAATTCTAGCCTCTACTCCCTTCAGTCAGTTTTCTATCTCTTTGGCTTGGTGGGCTTATACTCCCAAGGTACTCTCTTATTGTCAATGCCTTTAGATTTCTTCTTTGCCAAGATCACTTTTTCAATATCTATGTGCTTGCGAGCTAATTGGATGAATTATGCCAAGCTACATGGGGACAGCAGGCCATCTCATAGGCAACTCAAGCTTGCCTAATCCCATTGATTGTAGTAATAAGGGCAATAGAACTATCTAGCTCAATAATTTATAGTTGAGCTTTGTTAAATCAAGCTAGATATTTTTTTAAACTCTCTTTCTCCTTTTGCTTAATGTGAGGAGGGCAAAGAAGTTTTCTTGCCAAGGAACCAATGCGATGAATTATTCTATAAGCCATCTGTTAAGTCATCAAAATAAGTTATTAGATACCGAGAGTCAAGAGTACGATGCTCTCGCTGAGCCTTGCAATATCATCGAGAATGTTGTACATATGGTAGAGTCTCATAATCTTTATAAAATCATGGCATTCCTAAAGGTACTGATGTGATCAACTTTATTCTTTTGAACTATCATACACCTCATAGGGAGGTTAGCAAAACTTCGACTACACTAGAGAGTATGTTATTTTGAAGATTAAAGAAATATCATACCTTAGTTGGTGAAGATGACTCAACACCCATGATCTTTCCCAAACCGAATGCAACATGTCCTCCCTCAAGAATCTCGACGCCACCCTATATCATGTCTGGCTAGCATGCATGTGGTATGTGGCCTTGTCAGCTAGATCATAGGTTGGGTCATAGTCATTATAGTCCCTCGAAATTTGATACCAAAGAAAAATTACTGCCAAAGGGTTATGGTGACTTCGTTGATGGTATTCTACATAGGAGTTGAGGTGCAACTGTGATTTATGGTAGTGGTTTATCTTAGCACCTTGGGCTCGCACCGAAGCATAAATTGGAACCTGTTGCTAGGCATTATGAGCTCCGAGACTCCGCATTGTTTGGACCTAATTTTGTAATTGTTGAGCTTCTAAGTTCTACATAGCTTACACCTGGACCTTGAACAACTATGTCATTTGCTGAATGGCGGAAGTTAGAGTTTAGAACTCATGCCATCTTATCAAATTTGAGGGACCCATCGATGCCTCTAGAGATATTTGTAAAAGGGGTTGTGGCTATGTCCAAATTGCAAAGTTGGCTTGCTCTACTAGTCTACCTAGCTTGCCAAATAAGTTATGTGACTGTCGGCGTCAAGGTTGGTTACCTTCAGGTGGATTCTTGGATGATGAGGGCCCTAGCACTCTAGGAAGTATTGTCAGAAAATCGTTGAAGGCCTCTAAGTTTAACGTAGAAGGGAGACAAGTAGGTCTTAATGAAAGCTTCAATTGTTGATGGAGCCCGATTTAACACTGATTCTAGTCTAGAAAGCTCTTCGAGATTGGATCTTTTAAGACATCTTTCTATTAATTTGTAAGAGGGAGAAAAGACAGTGGGGAGGACTACCATAAACTTCTCCTATGACGGTCACTCTAACATTCAAGTCAGAGAAGATCTCATTGAATTTTGTTGAGCGAGAGAGAGAAAAAGAGTCCTCTACCTTTGTTGGTTCTAAGTAATTTCGGTTCAGCCTACAGGTTGAATTTCCATTTATTTTTTATTCGATTAATTTTCAACTCGGTATATTATTAGAATCCAAAACCAACTATAATATATTTCATGGCTTGAAGAACCCAAATAAAACCCTTGCACCTTGTTGGGAGAGTCCAAAAAGTATCAAACCAGATCAATATAGTGGGTCAGACACCAAACTATCCAAAAAGTTTAAGCTCATGAGATATGAGCCTTTTTCACTATATATATATTGAATTCTATCTATATAATATCCAATTTGGGGCTAATTCATCGTACCTGTTGATATTATAACAATCTTCCCTTTCAGGTGTGATTTGATCGCATCAATTTTAATACTCTTAATCAAGAAACTTTTTTACTCGACCACTTCAACCGTGTGACCCATACTAACAGTAATTTCAGTCTTAAAAATTTATACAATTTTGAAGCTGAAGTTCTGATACTATTTGTTGGAAAGTTGAAAAGTATCAAACCAAATCAATATAATAGGTCGAACACCAAACCATCCCAAAAACTTAAACTTTTGGAATATGAATCTTTTTCACTATATATATTGGACATTGTTTATCTAATATTCAATGTGAAACGAATTCATCACACCTAACATTATAACAACAGCCCTCCCCTCTTTGTCTCACTCTCTATCTCTCATCGTTTTAGTCCAACAGTACATTGGATGATTGGATCTTGCATAATACGTACGTACCCCGTTGAGGCATTTCTTCTGCGTTACTTAACACACGAAAATTAAGATACCATGAAAGCATGATCATCTAGATAATAAACACTTGCACGTCGTGTAGTTCTATTAGCAATAGAACTCCTACGGGGAGTGTGAGCTCTGACATAGAAGTCATGCTTTTGGCAGAACTTGAGCAGAGATTCCCATTGGAACTGTGTTCCGACTTGGTTCACTGAAGGCTTGGATCTTAGAACATGCTAAATAATCTCTAGCGAGAAATATTTCATAATTGCTGTAAATAATATACAAAAACCAGAGGTTAGAGAACGAAGAAAGAAACATAGTTAAAAAATTTAAATTACGAAAGTTATCTGATGTTTGATCAACAATGCAATTCTCTCCCAGATCTTGTGTCAGACCACGCTTCGGATTTCTCGGTTCATCTCATCATCTCCCTCTTCGTATATATTTTTGTAATCAGAACCAATTATAGACGTAGCACTGCAACATGATCCAATAATGCGATGATCAAAATTGAGATGATTTTTTGAATTGCCAAAATTGATCTAAAAAGTAAATCCGAGACAGAAAGAAGCTCGTGTTGAAGAAACACGACATCAATTCAAGTTGTACACGAATTCAAGCTAGGGCTATCAATCGGCCCGAGAGTACTCACGGGTCTAACTTAAATAAGTTCATTTAAAATTTATTTAAAATACTCGATGAATTTTAACGATCAGTTCATTAAATTTTAAATTTATTTAAATAAATTTATTGGAGACTGTTGAGAGTTCATTTATACACAGATTTACTAATGAATATAGACATTGACAAATCTTAACGAGCTTTAATGGGATTCAACAGGGATAATATAAATTTAATATAAAAATTGGAAGGGCTTAATAGATCTTAGCGTGTTTCAAACCCATGCTGCCGACTTTGGGTCCATCCAAATCCTAGCAAACTAGGCCCGGTACCAGCCCTAATTCAAGCTTTTAGCAGATTCATGGTTAAGTTATATTTAACATATCAGAACCTTATAAACTCGGTTATATAACTATATATAGCTAAACACCGTTAATGGACCTATTTTTGACATACTCATCACACTTATCCCAAAACAAGATTATTAGTAGAGACATTCATCGAACAAAAACCCAAATCCCATATATATGATTTTATCCTCACTTTACATATTATACATGTATATCAAAACCTAGATTTCATATCCGTGAATTTTTAATAGTTCCTTTCTCGATCCCTTAAAAAAATTTGAAATTTCGACGGTAGATTATTAAAGCATAATTCATATCATCATGTGCTAGTATTTAAAATTGAGGCTTTAACAAATTATAATGTATGGTTAATTGCATATACCCGTTTGTAATTTGTGGACTTACATTTAACTTCTTTAAATCTAAAAATTACATATAACACCTTAGATTTCGATCGTTTTCGCAAAACAATCCTTATCGTCCTATTTAAATTTAAATTATAAATTATATTTTAACCATGGATATGAAAAAAACCATTTTGCCCTTAGTCTTTGAACATTTCATGATCGCAGCCGTTCCCCACTAACAGGCCTTGACCCTCGCACTCTCGGTCCAGCACTAGCTCCCTCCATCGGAGTCTGATAATTTTGCAGGCGTTAGAATGTGAGTTAGTAAGGCATATGAGATTCAGACGCGTGCAAGGTGGCCCTTGATGTGGTAGAGATTATGAAGGAGCTCAGTAGCAGGGTCCTGGATGTCCTCGGTGCGCTTCTCAAGGAGGAGGTGGCGTTGGGAGAAATAGGAGAGGATGAGGTGGTCGAGGGTGCGGTTGGGGGTGAGAGCGGCATTCCAAAGCTCTTGCACCACGATGGCGCAAGAGAGGCGGCCCATGGAGAACCACCAAAAAATATTAAGGTACTCGTAGCCTTTTAGGCCTCATTCGGTTAGGGATCAAATTCAGGATTATTTTTGACTGATCGATTTATCATTTAAATATCAAAAATTTGATCAGACTAATATTATTTAATTAAATTAAATTATAAATAGGAAATAATTAAAATGCTCTTAGTGCATCTGTCCAGGCGAGCTCGCCCGATAAGCTACCCGCGCGAGCTCGCCGGCCAGCTCCCCGAGCAAGATTACCTGCCTGAGCTGCCCGACGAGCTCGCCGGTGCGCCAAACCTCGTCGGAGAAGACGAAGTCGGCAGCGAGGACGACTACCCATTTAAAGGTTTCTAAGGACAAATTAGTTCAGAAAAAATTTAAACCACCCATTAATCAGATTAGTAATTAAATAAAATTTACTTGATTGCATTATCTTTTTTCATTTTACTCATTCTTTTAAGTTTGACCTTAAACTTAACCTCCAGCTAAACCCTTTAGGGTCTGTTTGGAACGGGGTCATGGTCAAGGTCAAGGTCATGACTAGTGAACCACTTTTGTAAACTAATATCTTTTTATCAAAATTAAGATTTCAATAATTTAAAGCTCAAAAAACTATTTAATTTTTTATAATAATTTAATTTAATAATAATATAAAATAATAAATATTAATTTCACAAGATAAAAAGAAAATTTCTAAAAAATACTGATTCGGTCCCTGACCCCAAACCAAACAGGCCCTTATAGTGTAGAGGGTCACGGGAGTTGGATCCAGCTCAATCAAATAAATGAAAACCGTCGACATGTCCTTAGCATTAGGGAGTAAGAGAGAAAGTGGAGACGGTGAACATGAGGGTTTGCAATCACGAAGGAGGGAAATTAGGGTTTCGAGGGTGTGACACCGGTAGGTGAAAAGGGCTTGTCGATGATAGCTGGGACAGAGAGGAACACAATAATGACAATAAACGGTGGAAAGGGTCGCAACGACACAAAGAAGGCGATGGAGAGGGTTTGGGAGATGAAGATGTCAGTGATGGTGGTGTAAAGTGTGCCACGTTGTTACAGTTCATTAAATTTTTAAGGCCTACAGTTCACAGATTTGTGGATTGTATCGTACTTGGCTAAATATCCCTTTTCTTAACGGAAATCAAATATAAAAATTTTAAAAATTTTAAAAATATGAAAATTTCAGAAAAAATAATAAAAATGAAAAGTAATATAACATTCATATATAAATTAATTCATGAGTATTATATCTTAAAATATATTTTTTATTTAAAATGTATATTTATATTTTATTTAAAATGCATACCTTGTAATATTCATTGTAAACTTGAAACCTCTAAAAAAAATCATCGAAGTGATGGATTGCACCGAGCAACCCCACTCTAACGTCCAAATCAATAATATAATTTAATAAAAAATAATTTATAATATATTTAAAATATAGTAATATATTGTTGGCTTTATGGTGTCTCGAATCCGGATTTTTCGGATAGTCTTAATTATATTAATGGGCCTAATCCTTATCTAGATTTATCTTCTAGAAGTCTTAAATTAGTAGAAGTCTTATTTGAGTCAGTCTTCTATTTGACTCAAACAACATTAGGCCACATCTATAAATACACCATTGATGTAAGGGTCTCATTATAAAGAAAAAGAGAGTGAGAGTTGGTGATATTGGAGTTTCGTCTCCGTCGTTGTAATCTTCTCTTTTCTCTTCCTCATCAATACAATATTCTCCGGATCGTCTTCCCACATATATCTCTTGTCTGCTATCTTTTTCTCTTTTCTGTTCTTCCTCTATATCGTGAATTGTAGTGGATATCGATATTTTCCGCAACAAGTGGCATCAGAGCTTGGTTCAATATGTCTACTACGAAGTTCGATATAGAGAAATTTAATGGAAAGCAAGGATTTCCTATTTGGCAAGCAAGAGTTCGTGCAATTCTTACTCAACAAGGGTTGAGACACACATTGGAGAACGTCAAGCCTGAAGATGTCACCGAAAGTGTCTGGGAAAACCAAAAGGCCAGCGCACATAGCACAATCATCCTCAGTCTTACCGATGAGGTACTCTATCCGTTTCTTGATGAAACATCACCTTCAGAGTTATGGAAAAAGTTGGAGAAACAGTATATGAGTAAGTCTATCTCAAATCGAGTTTATTTAAAGCAGAAGTTTTTCAATTTTCGAATGACAGAAGGTACGAATATAGTTGATCATCTTAATGCTTTCAATAAACTTGTCTCTCAATTGTTAAGCATTGATGTTAAAATTGAAAATGAAGACAAGGCAATTATTTTATTATCGTCCTTACCTCCTTCTCTTGAGAATCTTAAAACTACTCTCATGTATGGAAAGGATTTGAAATTTGACGATATTTCTACTGCCCTTCTATCTAATGAATATTTGAAAAAGATTGGAGGGGATGTGTCACACTCAGAAGCATTAATTGTCAGAGGTCGTACCAAAGAAAGATCAAGAATAGGTCGTTCTAAATCCAAATCCAAAGAAATAAACTGCAGATATTGTAAGAAGATGGGACATGCAATTAAAGATTGTTGGAAGCTCAAAGCAAAGAAAGAAAGAGAATCTCAATCTAAAGAGCAAGCCAAAGAACAAGTTTCAGTGGTTGAAGAGAGTTCTGATGATAATTTGGGTAACGTTCTCTCTATTAGTTTTAATTTTGATCGTTACCATGATATTTGGATTCTTGATTCTGGTTGTTCTTATCACATGTGTCCTAATAAGGATTGGTTTGAAAACTACACGCCTTATGATGGTGGTTTAGTTTTGATGGGTAATAATAATCCATGCAAAACTGTTGGAATTGGAACAATCAAAATTAAGAGGTTTGATAATATTATTAGAACTCTTACTGATGTCAGACATGTTCCTGATTTGAAAAAGAATTTGATCTCTTTGGGTGCTATGGATTCTGCTGGTTATAAGTATTCTGCTGAAGGTGGAGTCCTTAAGGTTGCTAAAGGCTCATTGATAGTAATGAAGGGCCTAAAGCATGGAAATTTATATGAGTTAGTAGGAAAAACCGTTGCAGGTGGAGCAGCAATTTCTCAGTATTCTTCTTCTTCTTCTGATATGACTCAATTATGGCATATGCGTCTCGGTCATATGAGTGAGCAAGGTTTAAATGAGCTCAACAAAAGAAAATTACTGAAAGGTCGCAACTCATGCAAATTGGATTTCTGCGAGCATTGTCTCTATGGTAAACAGTCCAAGGTAAAGTTTAACACTGGTATTCATTGCACTAAAGGCTTAATTGATTATATTCATTCTGATGTGTGGTGCTCTCCTATTCCATCAAAATCTGGTGCTCGTTATGTTGTCAGTTTTATTGATGATTTTTCCAGAAAAGTGTGGATTTATTTTTTGCATCACAAAGCCGAGGTGTTTTCTGTTTTCAAACGGTGGAAAACTTCAGTTGAAAAAGGACTGGCAGAAAAATCAAATATCTCAGAAGTGATAATGGCGGAGAGTACAAATCAACAGAGTTTCTCAAATTCTGTGAAGATGAAGGCATCAAGCGTCACTTTACCATCCTAGGAAAACCTCAACAAAACGGTGTGGCTGAAAGGATGAACAGAACTTTGTTGGAGAAAGCACGTAGTATGCTCAGTACAGCTAATCTTGATAAAGATTTTTGGGCAGAAGCAGTCAATACAGCATGCTTTATTGTGGAAAAAAAAAAAAGAAAAAAAAAAAAAAGAAAAAAGAAAAAAAAAAAAACAAAAAAAAAAAAAGAAGCAAAAACAAATCGCTCTCCTCAAACAGCCAGTAATTGCAAGACTCCTGAAGAGGTATGGACTGGTCAACCTGCAAATTATTCTTCTTTAAAGATTTTTGGTTGCTCTGCTTATGTGCATGTTGTCAAGGATAAGTTTGATGCACGTTCCAAAAAGTGTATTTTCCTGGGTTATGCCAAAGGCGTCAAAGGCTATCGTTTGTGGGATCCTACTATTTCAAATGTAATTATTGAGAGAGACATAGTATTTGATGAAAGTGGTATGCTAAAATCTCTCAAGAAAGATCCCAATGATAAAATGCAAGTGGAGGTGGAGCATGTAATTCCTTCAGAAGAAGATATTCAGGGTATGCCCAACTCTCAAGAAAATATGAAGAATCAAATTTCTGAAAAGACTCCACTTCGAAGATCTCAAAGGAAAATAAAGCCACCTGAAAGGTATGGTTTTGAAGATATGGTAGCTTTTGCTTTAGTTACTGACAATGGTGATCCTTCTTCTTATAAAGAAGCAGTACAGGATAATAATTCTTCTCAGTGGCAAGCTGCTATGAATGAAGAGATGGACTCTCTTCAAAAGAACCATACTTGGGATCTGATGAAATTACCAAAAGGTAAAAGAGCAATTGGTTGCAAGTGGGTATTTCGAAAGAAAGAGGATTTCTCTGAGATAGATGGTGTTAAATTCAAGGCCCGTTTAGTTGCAAAAGGGTATTCACAAAAGGAGGGTATTGACTTTAATGAAAGTTTCTCTCCTGTGGTTAAACACACATCTATTCGTTTTCTACTTGCTTTAGTTGCTTTTCATAATCTTGAGTTAGAACAGCTTGATGTCAAAACTGCCTTTCTACATGGAGAATTAGAAGAACAAATTTTTATGCAACAGCCTGAAGGGTTCATCCAAGAAGGCAAAGAAAATTGTGTTTGCAAGTTGAACAAATCACTTTATGGTTTGAAACAGTCTCCAAGGCAATGGTATAAAAGGTTTGACAGTTTTATGCTGGGTCAAGATTTCATCCACTGCAAACATGATTGCTGTGTGTATTTTAAGATGCATGCCAATAACTCATTTATTATATTGCTTCTTTATGTTGATGATATGCTTATCGCTACTCAAGACATATCTCTACTGAATGATTTAAAGTTTAAAATGAAAAAGGAATCTGAGATGAAAGATTTAGGTGCTGCAAGGAAGATTCTCGGTATGGAGATTGATCGAGATCGAAAGCATGGAAAATTATGGCTTAAACAGAGCAAATATCTCGAGAAGAATATTTCTCGTTTTCACATGCAGAATTCAAAATCCGTCAGTACTCCTTTGGCATCTCACTTCAAGCTTTCAGCTCAACAATGTCCTTCTACAGATGAAGAGCATGCATACATGGAGAACATCCCATTTTCAAGTGCTGTTGGAAGTCTAAGGTATGCTATGGTATGCACAAGACCTGATATTGCACAAGCAGTCAGCGTTGTTAGTCGTTACATGGCAAATCCAGGAAAAGAGCATTGGCAGGCCATGAAATGGCTATTAAGATATATTAAAGGGACTCTTAATATTGGTTTATGTTTCGACAGGAACACAGTGCAAGAGGCCAAAATTATTGGCTATGTCGATTCAGACTATGCTGGAGACCTTGATCGACGCCGATCCCTCACTGATTATCTTTTTACTCTTTGTGGAGGACCTATTAGTTGGAGGTATACCTTACAGTCAACTGTAGCATTATCTACAACAGAATCTGAGTATATGGCAGCTACAGAAGCCGTCAAAGAAGCCCTATGGCTAAAAGGTTTGACAAGTGAAATTGGTTTTTCTCAACATGTTCTTCCTATTTTTTGCGACAGTCAGAGCGCCATACACCTTGCGAAGAACCAAATGTATAATGCCAGATCAAAGCATATAGATGTCCGATTTCATTTTATTCGGGATATTATTGAAGACGGCGAGATTTCTTTACAAAAGATTCATACTTTAAGAAATCCTGCAGATATGTTGACGAAGGTGATTCCGATTGATAAGTTCAACCTCTGTTTGGACTTAATCAATATTCAAGGTCGTTGATCCTATCCCAGGAGGTAATGGTAAAGACATCTATTGAAGATTCAAATTCAGAGAATAAGATGATTCGAGCCAAGGTGGAGATTGTTGGCTTTATGGGGTCTCGAATCCGGATTTTCCGGATAGTCTTAATTATATTAATGGGCCTAATCCTTATCTAGATTTATCTTCTAGAAGTCTTAAATTAGTAGAAGTCTTATTTGAGTCAGTCTTCTATTTGACTCAAACAACATTAGGCCACATCTATAAATACACCATTGATGTAAGGGTCTCATTATAAAGAAAAAGAGAGTGAGAGTTGGTGATATTGGAGTTTCGTCTCCGTCGTTGTAATCTTCTCTTTTCTCTTCCTCATCAATACAATATTCTCCGGATCGTCTTCCCACATATATCTCTTGTCTGCTATCTTTTCCTCTTTTCTGTTCTTCCTCTATATCGTGAATTGTAGTGGATATCGATATTTTCCGCAACAATATATAACTAAATTTAAATACGTTAAATTTATTAATGTAATCCTTTATTGATTAAATCTCAAACTTGGGATCGCATACTCGATTTATTCGATCTCCTAAATCTCTTCATTAGTTGAATTTTCACCAATTTTCTAAATTTTTTTTGACCTATCATACCATGTTTTCATGTAAATACATATTTCTAAAGATGTTATACCCCGAACCCAAAATCTATAGGTTTGAGTATATAATAATATTGCATACTTATGAAAACGAAATCTTATAAGTATGTAATATCATAATCTTAAATCTATATAAATTAATAACTCACAAAAATTAGACTAATAACACAAAAAAATAAACTATAAACATATGATTATACATCCTTAAGTTATCCTACATTAGACTTACATATGTAAAAAGATAAACAAATCTAATCTGAGTTTTCGTATCAAAAGATTACTTAATGAATATCTAAGAACTCTTATCTAACGATTAAATCTGTAAGAGAATAAGCAATCATATATTTAGTGAATATTTTAAAAATAAAATAAAGTATTCGAGAACTTATTTATAAGGAAAAGTAAAAAGAATTCAAAATATAGATCACACGAATATATGTTTAAAGTCAATAAGTAATACAAATAAGACTTTAAAATAATTATATTTCTCAAATAAAGCACAAGATAATATAAAATTATTAAAATCGGTGTCCCCTACATAGGGTAAGATACACATATATTAGGTTATCCGAATCACAAAGAAGTTGTCACACTTAAAAATAGTGGCCTGATAATGAACATACGATGTCCTGGAAAGGACCAAAATATGAATGTATTATTACTCTGATGTCCATAGATGACAATGAAATGGTTTCTCATGAGTATAGACATGTTGACATAATTATTATTTAACCCCCAATGATAGGGTGATAACACAAATCACAAGAGAGATAACACAGTCAAAATTAGTAAAATATAAAAATTCACAAAGTATTCACAAATAAAAAATTCTTAGCATTAACACATGCATGATTTTTTTAAAGTCAAATATTAATAAATACAAATATGTGTCGAGATATAATAAATATTTCATAAGTTCACATGCATAATTTTTAATATTTTCAAGTCATGTAATTATATATACATCACAAATCAAGATATAATCATAACTTCATATTAAGAGAATGTCAAAAAATTATTTAAATTAGTATAATAATTGAAATTCATTAATCATCAGAATATGTAAAATTTACAAATTAAATATCACTTATCATTATTAAAAATCACTCATTCTTTTACCTGATAAAAAGATCATAAGAACAAAAATAAGCAAACGAACGTCTAAACCACATCTAAGCCTAGATTTTTAGTTCTTCAATTCCAAAAACGCGGAGTTGATAAAGAAAAGTGATGTCCTCTCTCTCCTATAGCGATGATCCAAGCCTTAATTCCTCTCTCATAGTCGGTGACTTTGCTATTAAAACCTTACAACCGTCACTCTTTTTTTTGGCTTCTATTCGCAGGAAATGGAACATGGAAGAGAGGAATCAGACAGATTTTGGAGTTTATAATAGCAATTTTGCAAAAATTATCCTAAAATTATAAGTTTTATTAGATCCAAAGCCCTTTTTTCCAATTTTTTTAGGTTTTTACAAAATATTTTGATGCTAACAAGATTTTTTTTTACCATTTAAGATTCATCTAGTTGCACTAAAATATGATTTTAGTGAAACTATGAATGCCAAAATAATCAGTAAATCATGAGGCATGATAGAAAGCAATGGATATCTACTAGTATATATTTTTTCTATAAAAATAAAAATATCATATCTTTTTAGCTCTTTCTTCCGCTAAAACTTTCATAGCTTTTTTCATCAAAATTTAAGTCATTATATGAAGAAGATATTGAGGATGATTTCTATTTTTCTTTGTAAAATATAAAAAACATATAAGATTTTGTTCTGAAACTATATATAATATGTTCTTATTAATCAGAATGAGATGAGCATTATACTGAGCTTGATAAAATTACATATTTTATATAATAATTATCTAACATATTATTTGTATTTTTCTATATTTATGAAAAACACATATTACCATAATATTTATTGACCAATATTTTAAAACCTAAAATATTAACTCTTAGATCTAATATAGTGGTTAGAAAAAATACAAGATTGATAAGTTTTTAAATATTTTTCAAAATTTTCTTTCATCAGAGGAAGAATACTTATGAATTCAAAAGGTGATTTATATTTGTTGAAGATAGAAAAAATAAGTATAAGCTAATTTCATATCAAACAAGTTGTAGGATATTAACTATCTAAAAGAATTATAGTTATGACAAAAATATCTTAATGACAGTATAAAAATTTACAAAACTTTTAAATTGCATCAATAAGTAAAAAACTCCCATATATTATGCACAAAAAATAATAAGGATAGTTTCATAATCATAAAAAGATTTTAATAACTTATAACTAGTATTCCATCTATATTGTATATCGAGAGAAAATTTTTTTAGGTGATAGTTTATAGTACTTACACAAAGTTTTAAAATCTTGAGCATAAATAGGTGTAAATCTAATATATTTACAAAAAATTCTAAGTTTTTAATTTCATATGACATAATAATAAAATTAAGTTTATCTTGAATAACTAAATTAAATATATGATATGTGCAATGAACATGAAATAAGTTTTCATCTAATAAAATATGTAATCGGCATTTAAGTAAATCAATACTAACAATACTATTAGTAGCATTACCTAAAGTAATACTAAGCATTTTATTTTAAATATTGTATTAAAAAATTTGAAGAATAGCATTAACAATGTTGTCTGCATTATAAGAATACTCTAAAAGTCTAAACTAATAATATAGTTATTTAATCCATGTATCATCAATATAATGGGTAAAGAAATATAAGATGTATCATAATCAACAGTCCAAGAATTGGATATAAAACAATTCTCTATTTGTAGCATGCAAAAAAAGAAATTAATTCTTTTTTTTGAGCTAAACTTTTTATTGCATCATCCTAACAATTTTTCTAGATATTTTTTTGGAAAAGTAGATTTAACTCTCATAGTAGCTTTTCCATCTTAAATTTTTTTGTAAAAACATAGTTGTTTATCTCAAATAATGTATTTTACTAATTTTTCTCATATCATTTTGAAAATTTATAGATGTCGAGTGAACCAAAATAAGAACCACTTGCAAAATAAAGTTGTATTTAATTTAAGTAATAGTCCCTTTTCAAATGAGATTGGATGTGTTTTTGAAGTTGGTAGGTTTCATATGTAGTTGAGAAATCTAATTGATTCCTATATTATTTACACATAACTTTTTTCACACCTTTAACAATTACTATATCATAGTACTCCCAATTATTAGTAGTTCTTCTTCTTCGAGAGTTTCGATAAGGTTGAGGTTGGTTTGAAAAAGGTTAACTAACATCGACCTCAACTTCAAATTGAAAAATGCAAAACTTGACTCGTACTCAAAAGAAAAACGAGTTTTGAAAAAAATTTGTCATAATTAAAAAATTATTTTAAAAAATATAAATATAATTTTAGATACTTTAATAGATTGATCAATAGTTTGATTGATATTGGTCTAAATTTTGGCAAAAAATCATTTGAGTAACAATGAAAAGGGAGATGAAAGAAAACTAAAAGAGTCTAAGAATAAAATTATTGAAGAATCGAGATGAAGTTAAAACTTAAATTGAAGTTTGGAGACTTAAAAGAGTATGAAAGTAGCTTATGATTAAAAAATAATATAATAAGGGATATTTATAGAAATTTTGCAGTGAAAAAACATCTAAAATATTCCTAAAAATAGTTATTTAGATGAGTAATTTTGGATATTTTTTAATAGCTGCTTTTGATTTTTCAAAAATTTTTTTACACTTTTTTAAAAGTATGTTATAATTTTATAATTTATTATTTAAATAAAAAGGGGATGAGACGATTACTAAAACTAAATTTTATATGATTTTTTAATTTAAATTAAAAAAATAAAACTTGGTTAGGAGCTATTGGATGGGAAGTGGGAATTGTTGGGATTTGATTTTGGGCAGGCGAGGAGCTAAGAGTAGGGGTGTGCACTATTCGGTTTTAACCGAACCGAACCAACCGACCGAAATCGAATAACCAATTCGGTTCGGGTTATTCGGTTCTCGGTTCGGTTTTGGTTTTGAAAAAAAAAAAAAATAAATTTCGGTTCGGTTTCGGTTTCTGATTTTCGAAAACCGTAAAAACCGAACCGAACCGAATTATATATATACCTATATACTGCGATTTTGGTTTTGGTTTTGGTTTTGGTCTAATCGGTTTTGAGCTATTCGGTTCGCTGCTCTCTTTCTCTCCAAATCAAACCGAATTTTCCCTTTTCTTAATCTCATTCCCTTCTCTTAATCTCATTTCCCTCTGCTTCACCGACGACGACGACGACGACGACCGTTTCACCGACGGAGTTTTCTGGGTTCCCACCGCCTTCCTCGACGACGACAACGACGACAACGACGAGAGAGGGAACCAGAGATAAAAGGAACCAGGCAGGGATGTGCTAGGGTTCCTTTCGCTGGTGAGATCCGGAACGGTTTGGGTTCAAATCTGAACTTGCCGATGGACATCTGGACGAAGATGGAGCGCGGAAAGGGAAGAAGATGCCGTTGCAGCGTTGCTTTCCCTGAATCAGATCTGAACTCGGACAGATGAAGCCAAGAGAAAAGGAGCAACGGCACCGGGTGCAATAGCGTCCAGATCACCCACTTCCGCCACCGGGTCGTCTTCTTCAGCTCTTCCAGCAGTACCTCCGCATCCCCACTGCCCACTCGGACCTCGACTACACCGCCGCCGCCTCCTTCCTCTCCTCCCTCGGCCGCTCCATCGGCCTCCAGGTGGGCTTGGGCTTGGGCTTGAGCGTGGGCTTGGGCTTTGGTCGGTCGGTCGGTTCTAATTCGGTTATAACCGAACCGAACCGAAATATTTCGGTTCGGTTCGGTTCGGTTTTGGTTTTTGAAAATTTCGAAAATTTCGGTTCGGCCGGTTCGGTTCGGATCGGTTCGGTTTTAACCGAATGCACACCCCTAGCTAAGAGTGGCATGTCCTACCTAATCTATTCATGTTGTGCGTCGTGCCTAGCTTGTGAGCTACGAGCGATATGTTGAGCATGAGATAGTTGTTTAAGTCAAGTTTTTAAATTTCAGTTGAAATGTTTCAGTTTCGGCCAGTAGCGAAATATTTCGTTAAATATGATTTCAATTTAGGGTTTT
>RXID01014442.1:0-41642 GCA_005019695.1 Trichopus zeylanicus subsp. travancoricus
AAGTTAATATTTGTAATTTCTAAATATTAAATTCGTAATTATAACTATAAAACACACTAATGCTTTTTGTAAAATTTATTAAAACTCTGATTAAAAAATATAGACTTATTATAAAAAAATTATGAAGGGGGGTCTATTTGTAAATGTACAATATGAAATTTGTAATTTTAAATTTTAATCTTTGAAACCTTCGATGACTTATTTGTAAAATTTATTGATAAAATAAATAAAATTTGGACATATTTATAGAAAAAAATATTAAAGGTGGTCTATTTTTAAATGTAAAAAATATTAAAAATTAATTTTAAAATAATTTTACAATTATTTTTAAAAAAAATCTGTGGGTCTATTTTGTAATTTATAAATATTAAATTTGTAATTATAAATATAAAAAACACTAATGTCTTTTTTGTAAAATTTTATTTAAAATATGATTAAAAATATAGACTTATATATAAAAAAAAATATTGAAGGGGTCTATTTGTAAATGTATAATATGAAACTTGTAATTTTAAATTTAAATCTTTGAAACCTTCGATGACTTATTTGTAAAATTTATTGATAAAATAAATAAAATTTGTACATATTTATAGAGAAAAATATTAAAGGTGGTCTATTTTTAAATGAAAAAAATATTAAAAATTAATTTTAAAATTACAAGTTTCATATTGTATATTTACAAATAGACCCCTTCAATATTTTTTTTATAAATAAGTCTATATTTTTAATCATATTTTAAATAAAATTTTACAAAAAAGACATTAGTGTTTTTTATATTTATAATTACAAATTATATATTTATAAATTACAAATTTAACTTCGGGGTGTTATTTGCAAAAATTAAAATTTTGGGGACTCTTCTGTAAATTTAAATATTTCGGGGTGTTGTTTGCAAAAATCCGCCCCCGCGTGCCGGAGAAGGAGGCGGAGGCCGGGGCGCCGGCGAGCCGGCGGCGGGAGCGGAGGCGGACGCCGAGGCCGTTCCGCCCCCGCGTGCCGGGGACGGAGGCCTAGGCCGGCCCGCCGGCACGCGGGCGCGGAAGGCCAAGGCCGAGAGCGTTCCGCCCCCGCGTGCGGGCGCGCCGGCCTCGGCCTCCGTCCCCGGCACGCGGGGGCGGAACGGCCTCGGCCTCGGCCTCCGCGTGCGGGTGCGCCGGTCTCGGCCTCCGTCCCCGGCACGCGGGGGCGGAACGGCCTCGGCCGTGGCCGTCCGCGCCCGCGTTTCGGCGCGCCGGCGCCCCGGCCTCCGGCTCCGCTCCCGCCCGCCCGGCCTCCGGCTCCGCTCCCGCCGCCTGCCGCCGCCTCCGCTCCGCCTCCGGCCGGCCGGCCTCCTCATCCGCTCCCGCCCGCTCGACGGGGTGTTATTTGCAAAAATCCGAATTTTGGGGACTTTTCTGTAAATCCGAATAATTTCGGGGGTTTATTTGCAAAAATTCGAATTTTGAGGACTTTTTTGTAAATCAGAGTTCTTTCGGGGTGTTATTTAAAAATCCGAAATCCGGGGGGTTAAATATAAAAAAATAAGTTTTTAGGGGTGTATGTGTAAAAATAACGGAGTAAAATCGGAATTTTTGGGTAAAATTTTGATTAAATAACAATGAGGGACTGTGGGTAAATATGGACGAATTTGAGGGGTGGGGGTAATTACGGAAATTACGGGGGTTAGCGGTAATTACCCCAAATTACCGGGGTCACTAAGTAATTACCCCTTTATTTAACAAATTTTTTCAAAAAAACATTTTTTGATTTATAAATACAAATATTAATTGAATGTAGATAATGATTCGCAAAATTTAATGGAAATGTAATTGTTGAGTTTTATTTTTTAGAGGAACAGTGAATAATTGCTAGAATGAGTCTCTATACATGCATTATCCAGTCCAATCCAGATCTAAGGCCCAGACCAACATTGCTGGGCTTGGGCGTGAAATTCGGGTTTTGTTTCGGCTCTGGCATAAAAAACCCCGGTCCGGTTTAATACATACGGTTACAAGTGCCCGTTTCATAATGGACTGAGATTTGGGCAAAAATTTTTTTAAATTCTTTTTTTTTCTTTAAAAATTATACATAAATTATTATATAAAAATAACTAAATTTTCAAAATTTAAATTATTATGAAATTAATTTTAATAAAAAATATTAATTTATAAAAATAGCTTACTAGCCGTAACCTTAATTTTAGTTGATTAGCAAGGGCCCCAAACACTTTTTGGGTCGGACCGGTTTTGTCCCTCTTAAGCTCCGCCCCAAAGAACCTCGCCAAAACCCTTTCTGCCTTGCCGACGGCGAGCAGACGATGCCTCCGAAGCGAAACCTCAACGGCTCCGCCGCAAAACCCTACAGACCCCTCAAGAAACCTAGAAAGGATCAAGATTCGATCTCCGTCGCACTGGAACCGCCAGTTTCGCTTCTCGTCGAGGATGACGATCCCGATTTCCCTCGAGGTAAGTATCCGCTTTGTTTTTTGTTTTTGGTGTTTTCTTTTGGTTAAGTTTTGACTCTGATCGATTTTCTATGGTGCAGGCGGATGCAACCTGCTTAGTAGGCGGGAGGAGGCTGAGGCTCGAGCGGAGGCTGAGGCGGAGTTCGAGAGGGAGGAGCTAGTGTCCAAGAAGGGCAGGGAGAAGGGGAAGGGTAAAGGAAGGAAGAAAAAGGGTTATACTGAGGCCGAGGATGATTTGGGCTCTTTATTTGGTGTAGGCATCACTGGGAAGCTACCCAGATATGCGAACCGTATAACCTGGAGGGTATGGTGCATACGATTCTCTGAAATCTGTACAATGAGGAAATTTGTTTATTACGAACCGTATCACTAGTAGCTTACCGTTTTTCTTCTTGAGATTTCCCAGATTACCCAATGTGTTCTTCCCCAAGTACTTGGTTATTGAACTAGATGAACATATTTTCAACTGTTTGAATGCGCATTCCGTCATTCGAATCTGTTGTTAATAAACATTTTACCACTTGTTCGTAATTTTCTTATAAGCTATTAATTATTATTTGTCTATAAGCTATTAATTATATGGCTGGGCATCTGATTCTGCTTTGGTTTCCAGAATATTTCACCAAAAATGAAGCTCTGGGGAGTGGTTGCTGAAGTGAATTCAAAAGATCTTCTGATCAGTCTTCCGGGTGGACTAAGAGGATATGTTCGTGTGGAGGAATTGTCTGATATTGTTCCAGATAAAGTAACCAAGGTACTAGAGATAGAAGAAATTTTGTTCAAAAGGAAAGAATCCAATCGCCACAATCTTTTTGCTTTGTCTGCTGAAGCTATTGAAAATTTGTTTTTTTTTTTCAGGATCCTTTCAGAATTTTCCATGTTGGGCAGCTAGTTCCTTGCATTGTCTTAAAAGTAGACGATGATAGGAAAGATGGGAAAGGAAATAAAAGGATCTGGTTATCTGTACGCCTTAGTTTGCTACATAAGGGTCTTACATTGGACATTGTCCAAGACGGAATGGTATGCTGTGACTATTAATTGCAATTTTGTAAATGCGTATTCTTGAATCTTGTTTGCTTGCATATCATTGTACAAAGGATTAGTTTATTTATATATAGAAGTTACAGCTAACTACTTCTAGAAACTTGGGGTCCGTAATTTTAGGTTACAAAAAATTTATTTGAGTTGAAAATAGTCAAACGAGAATTTTCCTATAAAAGGAGCTTAAACTGTTCAGATTCGGATTCATAAATCCCTTTTTCCTAAATGTCAAATGGTGTTCTGGGTTTTTGTATCATAAATTTTTATAGCTTTATGCAGCAGATGCCTGAAGAACTTGAAATCCATATGTAGTTCTGGTAGTTAACTGCTGGACATGTTGACTTTCCAGGTTTTGACAGCCCAGGTGAAGAGCATTGAAGACCATGGCTATATTCTCTATTTTGGAGTAGCTTCTTTTTCTGGATTTCTGCCAAGAACTTGCCTAGGTAATTGATCTTGCTTTGATTGATTCCTTCATGTCTATTGGCTGTTTTCTTGTTGATTTTATCTTTCTTTTATTTGCCTACAGTTATATCCGTCCTATCTGTTTCTAAATCTCTCTTTGGTTTGTTAGTTCTTTTTCTTGGTCATGCTATTAGTGGGGCCCATGACAGATTTAAATATGTGGTGTGCATTTTAAACCTTGGTTAATTGCCAGTGATATCATGAAGCGATGTCTTCCTTTCTTACAGGTGGCAGTGAGGCTTGTGTTGGACAGTTGATACAAGGTGTTGTTAGAAGTATTGATAAAGAACGTGCTGTTGTACATCTAAATGCTGATTCTGATCTGGTGTCAAAATATGTAGTATGTTCACAATACTTTGGCTGCAATTTTCTCTTTTACTTCCTTTCTGAAAGTTCTTTTTCTAAAGCCTTGCTGATTTGTAGGCAAAGGATTTGAAAGGGCTTTCCATTGATCAATTATTTCCTGGCATGATGGTAAATGCCTGTGTCCATTCTACCCTTGAGAATGGTGTTATGTTGTCATTCCTAACTTATTTCACAGGAACAGTAAGTCTTGGATGTGCTTTCAGCTAGGAAAGGACTTGTTCTTATTGTGAGTTTAAATCTTTACACATGATAATTTATAGTATACTAATTCTTGTCATATTATGTTTTCCAGGCCGATATATTTCATTTGCAGAATCCTTTTCCTGGTGCAACATGGAAAGATGACTATAAACAAAACAAAAAGGTAAGTAGTGGCAGTTATTTTTTGTTCTACTTAATTTATTTCAATTTTATTTTTTGTTCTACTTAATTTATCAATTTCATGTTGTAAAACTTTGTAGGAGCCATCTAAATCTTCATCAATGCTTGGCTTTGTTTTTTGATGCTTGTAGAGACTTTATACTTGTATTTTCTTTGTACATACAGTTGTTTGCTCTAGTGGGAAAAATTAAATTGGCCAATGACCATTGGTGTTGAAGATTTAAACACCTACTGGCTACAATTGTTCTGACTATCACATCTTGCATCTGTCCTGTCCTTGATCGCATTCATCAAATCAGATAAATTCAACCCATAATTTTGTTTAGTTAGCTTTCTCATCCCACAACTCATTTCCATGAAATTGTCAAACCATTATAAATAAGTCTTCGTCTGCCATCTTTTTGTTCAGTATAAACTTTTCTTGATGCATATCTTCTTTCCTAATCTGTAATTTCTTGGTTTACCACTTATCTATTTAAGAATTTTCAAATAGCTCAAGATTGTTCATGCTACATATGAAATGAATTTGGTTAGGGAGAAAGTAAGATTACAGCTCAGTCAGTTCCTGAAATCCCCAGACTTCTTTATTTTTTGTTTCAGGCATCTGTAATTTTTCTAGTTAATGACACAAGGCTGTCAATGGATGTGACATGGGTCTTCGAAATCCTGTACTGCCAGAATTTTATAGTGCTAGCTTGTTTTCTGCTCGAACCAATCCCTCTCTCTCTATATTTATGTGTTTGTTTGTGTGTGTTTTTGTGTTTGTGTCTGTCTGTCTCTTTCAGTGTTTGTGTGTGTGTACGTGTTTCCAGTGGTCCTGTATGACCCTGAATTCTAAGTATGAATTTGAATATTCATGTTATTATGGTTTAGAGATAGGGTATTATCACTGAGAAATATATTGTATTTCTTCCATGGCAGTATTTAGAGATGGGATATTATCATGCAGAACTATATCAAATTTCAAATTAGTTGTGGCTAGCCTTATTTATTCTTATAAGGTCCGTGCTTATTTATTCTTATAAGGTCCATGTCATTCTTGTTCATCCTAGGATAACCTCTATCCTTGTTTATTTATTTTTTCTGTTTTTGTCTGGCTGCTGTAGCTATCAGAACAGTAACCTTGCTTGTTTGGCCATGTTATTTGTTGCTTGATATGAACTCCACTTTTTATTCTTTCTATTTACGGATATGTTGGCTTGAAATGTAATTTATGTCTTTTTCTTGATATAGACATTTGAGGCTTAAGATATTTTATCTGCTTGTCAACCCTTATTTAGGTGAATGCTCGTATATTATTTATTGATCTTGCAACAAGAGCTGTTGGGCTTACCTTAAACACCAGCCTAGTTCTCAATCAACCTCCTCCATCTGTAAGTTGTTCTTGATCTCTCTCTCTATCTATGTACTTGTCTCAATGTGTGTTGTTTGTACATATGCATTTGTATACACTCAATTACTTGAAGAAGTTATAATATTTATAAACATGCACCATGATGTCTCTATATGCAGTTTGTCAAAATTGGAGAAATTTATGATCAGTCTCGGATAGTCAGAGTTGATAGAGGAATTGGTATTCTTCTAGAAATTCCTTCCTCCCCGAAGCCTACACCTGCTTATGTCAATGTATGTTCATGTATAAGTTGATGCCTGATCATTTAGTTTTTCATTTCATCTTTTTAGAATATTTGTATATCAATCGGTAGTCTATGTTACTGGTCTGTAACAGATGGTTGATATAGCTGATGAAGAAGTCCCAAAGCTAGAGAAAAAGTTCAAGGAGGATGGCCATGTTCGTGTTCGTGTTTTGGGATTGAGGCATTTGGACGGACTAGTGATGGGTACCTTGAAGGTTATCTTCATTTATTTCCATAAATTCTGTGCAGTTGACCTCAGTTGCATCTCTGTTTTGCTGTATATTTGAAAGTATTTTCAGTAGCGGCTCTTGGGTATTGATACCTGACTGCCACATGCTCCTTTTACTTTTTCAGTTTCTCATGTTGTATTTTGGCTGTGAACTTTTTTTAAAATGTTCTTTTGCCTATTCATATCTGGCCTGAGCTGTCTAGTGGCTGGGTTGAGTCTGTCCTCAGGTTAGGCAAATAAGATAGGATTCCAAGTCTGGGTACGGAAACTAAGGTTAGGCAGTTATTAGTAGAAAATGTTTGTATATCAGTGTTAAAGAATACATTCATTTATGTTGGTTGGGAACATGTGAGAATGTGTCTACTAAAATTTTGTATTTAATCAATATTGGTAAATGCTAGGTCTTTTCTTTTTTATACTGGCTTGTGATGCCTAAATACTATTTTATCTTATGTCACCTGAAGAATGCCATTGTTTGAAGTTGTCTGATGGTTGAACCTGTATATTTGCAGGCTAGTGCCTTGGAAGGTTCTGTTTTTACTTATTCTGATGTCAAGCCCAGTATGCTGGTAAAGGCTAAGGTCATTGTTGTAGAGGACTTTGGTGCAATTCTACAATTGTCAAGTGGTGTAAAGGCACTTTGCCCTCTTCCACATATGTCAGAATTTGAGATAGCGAAACCTGATAGGAAATTCAAGGTCATCCTTTTCTTTAATTATCCGTCTATGGTGAAAACTTTCCAAAAAGGATATTTCTAACTTTTACATCATCTAATTGCTTTTTTTGTTTCCATGGCACTGTTATCAGGTTGGAGCTGAGTTGATGTTTCGGGTGCTGGGTTGCAAATCCAAGAGAATAACTGTCACACACAAGAAGACTCTGGTATGGTGTTTCACTATATTCCTTGTGGATCTCTTGGCATTTATTAGTAATGTCTAGGTTGAATGACTTCTTGATCTTTTCATAAAACATTAGAATGTTATTGTTTATCTTTAAATTTTGTAAAAATTTAAAATTGTTGTTCCTTTACACAAGGTGAAATCAAAGCTTGGTATGCTTTCTTCATATGCTGATGCAACTGAAGGATTAGTAACCCATGGATGGATTACCAAAATTGAAAAGCATGGCTGTTTTGTGAGATTTTACAATGGAGTGCAGGGTTTCACGCACAGGTTTGACTCATATTTCAGTAGCTTTTTCTCCATTTTGTGTTTGTCAGTCACAGGTTTCTGCAGTATTATTATGTACAGTTTCTGTCCTTTGCATTAATAAATATGATTGGTTGTCATAAGTTCCATTTGGTTCACTGGATCGCTTAGCAAATTTATGCTCTAAATTTGTTTATACTGTGGTTACCTATAATATTTCAATTTGATTGATTATGTTACTTGTTGGAGAAAAATCTGGGTTATTGATGATTTTCTATCATTATTTTGCTTAATCCTCTGACTAATGGTCTTCATTTCTTGCAATTGTTTGACCACAGGCCATTGCAGACAGTTGTATTATTTGTTTTTCTTGTTTGAGATAGCCAATGTCTATATCATCTTTGGAGTGTTGATCTTGAATGGGAAATGCTAGAATTTTTCGCGTGTATTTTGTCATCATTGTTGGTTTATCTAAATTGCCTGTTTTCATTGTTTACGATAATCCAGATCTGAGCTCGGATTGGATCCAGGAAGTGAGGCTGTTGAAGTGTATCATGTCGGACAGGTGGTGAAGTGCAGGGTAATCAGTTCAGTTCCTGCTTCACGAAAGATCAATCTTAGTTTCTTGATATCACCTAAAAGGTTCCTCCCTTTACCTTGCTTTCTCTACCAAAAAACATTTTGTGATGATTCTTTGCTGCCTTTTCTTTTTGAAAGTTATTTTGTTGGTGAATCTACCAATGTTGGATGGATTAACTTTTGTTTAAATTTTCTTGCTACAACTCTATTTGCACAGTGGGGAGTCAATTTTGCTTTGTTGTCTTTTCCATCTGTTCTTGCTTTATTGTGCCTGTGGAGCTCGTTCCCTTCAAGCAAACTTTAAGTTTATCTCTGTCTGGACAAAAGCTCAAATTGGTTACTCCTGGAGTTGTAGAATATTCCATAAGCCAATTTTCCATGTGCAATGATCTTGTTGCTGATTCCCGAGGCTGTAAGAAAAGCTGGCTTTTAGTTTTCAGATTGAACTAATTTTGATGTAACACAAGCTTGACTTGATCATTTAATGAATGAACCAATTTTGAACACATCGGTTGAAAATTTCAAAGCCAGCTTGAATATGGACTGTATTGGTTGAAGTAAAATCATATCCTATCTATTAGATGTAGAGTTGTCAATGTTCTGGCCAGGCCTGAAGCACAACACTTTGAGATTGCTGTTTGTGTTTCAGTGGGGTTCAGGCAAACAATTGAAGAATAGGTTGCTCCAGAAATTCTAAAATTTTAGAGTTGGGTTAGGTCCTCAGCTAGGTATATTAGAGTTTGAATCCTGCTTGGTTTTACCAACTTTTTAATTTTGAGCCCAAGAGTGAGTTAAGATCTTGACCTACAATAGGGATTAGCTTGGGCTTTGGTGGTTGGGCTTGATCTTAAGGTCAGATTGAACTGTCACGAGCTTGAGCCAAGGATCCATGGCTTTTGATTTATATCTGTTATTAATTCCCGTTATTTTTACCTTTCTTAATTGTAAAAACTTACTGTGGAATTCTCTTGTCCTTGTTTCACTGCAACTGATTTCCGGTTTGGATTCTTTATACACTGTCAGGGCTTCTCAGGAAGGTGTTGGCAAGGTGGGAAGTACAGTAACTGGTGTTGTGGAGCGCTTGACTCCTGCAGCAGTCATTATCCAGGTGAATAATGCTGGATATTTGAAAGGGACTATTGCCAATGAGCACTTGGCCGACCATGAGGGTACTTTTTTCAAAATACTTTAGTCTTTAAATTTTATGGAACTTGAGATGTGTATCTCATCCTCAACTTTACATTCATCAGGGCAAGCCACTCTACTGAGGTCTTCTTTGAGGCCTGGTTGTGAATTTGATCAGCTGTTGGTGTTAGGTATTCCCTTCTTGATATTTTCTTTGTCAATTTAGTATCACAATATTGCTCTCATAATTATCATTAATGCAAGGAGGATTATGAATCAAATTGTTTATTAGTCTGTTGAGCAAAAATGTCTATCATGAAGTAAAGAGAGCCATTGTTTCGTAAAATTTCTACTGTCCATTATGGCTGAAAAATGGTGTACTATGAGTTGCTAAGAATACTATTCTGTCTAACTTTTGGCATGTCTGAGTATCATTAAAGGCCTGCTAGCTAATTAGATGTTTTTCTAAAAAGAAAATCACTGACTAGCCTGTATGACATCCAAATGTTTGTAAAGCAGCTATTTAGCAATGAGTGTTCCGCAGAGATTTGGTTGTCAGAGTGCCGAAATGCATTGATAATGTTGAAGAACATGACTGCTCTACATCTCATATAGGCATCTGTTGGCACCTTCTTTATTTCACTCTGGTGTTCATTACTGAATGGCTCTGTCATGTGTCGCAGACACTGAAGGAAACAATTTAATACTTTCGGCAAAGTACTCTCTCATTCATGCAGCTCAAGATATTCCCTTGGACATAGCACAAATCTGTTCATCTTCAATACTCCATGTGAGAAACTATTCTTTATATTTACTCTGTTGTCTATATGAAAGATTAATTATTCCAGTGTACTCCTGGTATGGATATTAAGCAAGGTCCAGTTTTATGTTGTTGATTCTAATTCCATTTATTTGTATCTATGGATTAACACAGGGATATATATGCAATATTATTGAAACCGGCTGCTTTGTCCGCTTTTTGGGACGTTTGACTGGATTTTCTCCGAAAAATAAAGTAATACATTCTTGGGAATAATGTCTACTGCATTTCCTTAATACCTCATTGTCTCTTTTTTGATCATTTATTGCTGTATTCACAGGCTACAGGTGTAAAAATTGATAATGTTGCAGAAGCATTCTATGTAGGACAATCTATTCGGAGTCATGTTCTGAATGTATGTGCTAAACTGTTGTGATCATCTTGTGGAGTTGCTGGCCCTGTTCTTAACTCAATTCACATTTTTATCCAGGTAGAAAGTGAAGCAGGTCGCATAAAGCTTTCACTCAAGCAATCAGATTGTTTTTCCACAGATGTGTCATTAATCAAAGGATACTTCCGTCTTGAGGAGAAGGTTGTCTACTTTTCCTCCTCACAATATTATTGGCTTCAGTGCTGCTTATGTTTAGGGTCATATTCATGTCACTATTTTATTAAAAGCTAGAAAATCATTTATCTTTATTCTGAAGTGAAAACATGTTTTTGAAATGGAACACGGGTGCCAGGCTGTATGATCAACTGCCTGCTGATAAGATTAATGGCGGATAACATCCATCAAGTTTTTGGTTACACAGAAAGCACAGTATTAGCCTTGAGAAAGGGAAAAAATGGTTTGTGTACATCATGCATTGGGAAAATTTGAAGTTAGACATGTGAGAATTGGAACCAGAGAATGCATAATTGCATTCCAAAGGATACAGCAACATTCAAAATGAAATAATTTGTGGTGGTGATGTCTAGACATGTTCTATGAACCAGAGAACAGATAGTTGAGAGACTGTTATAGCTTTCTTTTATTTAGTTTCTATCTTCTTTCATATGTTCTTTCAGCTTCTAAACAATAAAAATGTGGAAAAGTTTAATATTTCTGCCTCAAGTTATCTCCAGCCTATTAGAAGAGGAGTGCAAAGATGCCCGAGTATGTTTTACCTTTCCATATTCAAGATCAAGCTCATATGATGATGTAGATTGCGAAAAAATTTCCTTTTTATTGTGTTCTGAAGTGGATTACATATGGCCTATTGGAAATTTTGCATTAATCAGAGTTGATTCCAGGACAAAAATTTCACCTCCTGATAAACTAATTACCTCATCATTAATATAATGGATCTCTGAGAAGCTTGGGATCCCAATCTTCTTCTCCACCTGCAATGGGGATTCTCTCTTTGAAACTGTTGGTTGCTCTACATGTTCAATTTTTGTTTTATCCTGTTGAATGTTGAAACTTTTGATGGAATCATTGTGGGATTTTCTGATTAGCATGATCTTCTTATGAAGCTGAAACATGAAATGTTTCTTACTTACTTTTAAACAAAACAATTACAACTACTTTTAATTCAAGTCATTAGTAGGTAAAACTTCTTAACGTAGCTTATTTGAATGGTTGTCTATCATATTTGCTTTTTTTGTTAGGTGATCTGTATTTTGGTCAGGCTTAGACATTTCTAGCGTATTAAAAGAATTCTAGGCTATCATCTTTTTTTGGACAGTGAATTTAGGTTGAATTTAAGTATTCTCTGATGTTTGTTTGTGTTGTCCTCTCTGCTTGCTTATTCTGTTCTTGTTAGTGAGTTGATTGAATGCTCTGTTACTGAGTTCTGTTTAACTAGCAGACAAACATTCCTTCTGGTGCAGATAGCAGCATTGCAGGCATTGGATACCAAGAGCTCTAGTGGGAACTGGGTGTCTGATTTTAGGATTGGTAGTTTGGTTGAGGGGGAAATTCAGGAGATAAAAAATTATGGAGTTGTTCTTAACTTCAAAGATCATGATGATGTTGTTGGATTTATTGCGCAACATCAATGTAAGTTTTTTTTCGATCAAGATTTTTCTTAGGCAATCACAATGTAAGCTTATTTTTGGATTGAAATTTCTTCAGCAATCACTTATCTCTGATGTTAGTTATGTTTTACTTTGCAGTAGGTGGAGCTTCTGTTGAACCAGGATCTGTTGTTAGAGCTGTGGTTCTGGACATTGCAAAATCTGATGGCCTTATTGATCTATCCCTTAAGGCAGAGTTACTTTGCAGTGCTACTGATGGTTCATCTACTACTACACCATCTAAGAAGGTTTGATTGCTGTAATTGTCCTGCATGAAACATGGTTTCAGTGTTGCAAATATGCATGGATGGAAAATTTACTTGCTATATTACTGCTGCTTAAGTCATTCTCTAATCTGGTGCCAATATTCTATTTTCCCTTTAATTGAATTTGTTATAGCATTCATGTAGTCAAATTTATTGTACTCCTGGTAATAGTAATTTCACTGCCACAGAAACGGCGCAGAGAAGATACTGGAATCTTGCGGCTGCATGATTCAGTAACTGCGCTCGTGGAGATTGTGAAGGAGAACTACTTGGTAAGCATTTTGCTGGATATTATCACATTATTATTCATTTTCTGATGCTTCAATTTGAATCACATGTTGTATTGATTTTCTTAAATGCAGGTGCTCTCCATACCAGATTACAAGTATGCTATAGGCTATGCATCTATAGCTGATTATAATACACTAAAGCTTCCTCAAAAGCACTTTGTGAATGGCCAAAGGTAGTCCATTATTTGTTTGTTTACTTAGATATGTGCAGTTGCTCCAGTTTTTCCATTATATGAATCACAAAAGCAAAGCCATAGAGTTGTTGAAGGTTGTACTACCTGACTAGCTACGTTTTAGGATACAAAAGTAGCCGACCTTCTGTACTTATGGCTTCTTCCATTTTGTGGGTGCATGTCTTACCTTCTACACTGTGTGCTTGCACTTATTTTAATAAACCAAATAGTAATTCTCAACCACAAACAGAGTTGTGGTTGTTGGACATTATTTCACTAACTAACCATAATTGATCCATATCTTAAAGCTCCCTAAGATATATCTTTTTTAATCTAGTGTTTCTGTGACGGTTGGGTCCCTTGCAAGCAATGATACTTCTGGAAGGCTTTTGCTTCTGCTTAAATCTCTGAGCGAGGTTTCAGATACTTCTAGCTCTAAAAGATCTAAGAAGAAATTTGGCTACAATGTTGGATCAATTGTGGAAGGGGAGGTGAGAGGTTTTATTTTATGAATTTTTAGAGCAGATTTGTGTTGCATCAATGCCACACCTTTTTTCCATGTATATTTTGAGCAATTTAAATATGTTTGAACAGATTATTGATATAAAGCGACTTGAGCTTATTTTGAAAGTTGGGAGTGGATTTCATGGTCGACTTCATATAACAGAGGTGATTGTTGTCTTGTTTTTGAGTTCAATTGTACATACTTTTTACCATGGTCGATTTCTCATTGTTCTTGTTCATATTCATCCAGCATTATTGTTAGCAATAATTTAAAATTTTCATGGGTAGGTGAATGATGACCAGTATGTGGACTATCCACTTAGTAAATTTAGAATTGGAGAAGTGGTCAAAGCACAGATAATTGCAAATGCTCAGTTGACAGGTAACTCTGGAAAAGCACGCCAGCTGGAGTTGTCCCTAAGGCCTTCAGTTCTTGGAGGTATCCAACATAACAGTAAATCTAACTATATGTTTGGTTCTATTTTGTTTTGCTATTCAATACATTGGAGATACCATATTTCCAAAATTGCCAAAGAAAAAAAGAAAAAAAGGAAAATTTGATGCTGGTGACAAGTGCTCTAATGATGGATTGTAGCCTCATCTTTATGTTTGTTTATCCGGAGCCTTTTGTAGTTGACATAATTGCAGATTGTTCATATCTCAACCATGGTAATAAATGATGACCGTTATACTACACGTATCAGCCTTAAAAAATGGCTTCATGTTAGCTGTTCTAGATTGGAGCACTGACTGTGGTCCCGTTTTAGTCCCTATTGTTGATGTTCAACTCTAAATTTTAATGAATAGGCATTTTTTCTAAATATCATGCTGGATTTCCTGCTTTCATACTGTATCTGTCCAGCTTGGACTGTTGCGTGTATATTGCTGGCATCCTAGTGGCAAATTAGCCCTTTAAGGATACATTATCAAAATTTGTTCCATTTCTGGAGTAGTTGGCCTTCAACTTGTAAATTACCCTGTAAAGCCATTAAATCTCCATCTCTCAAAAGTACAGGGGTCTGAAAATCTCAACAGCAAAGCAATCTAAATTTGTTTGACAAAACTGCTCTTTTTCACTTTGAACAAAATAATTTAGTGTGATATCATACTTCTTTTCCTTTTTATTGAATTGATAGTTGATTGCTTTCTCCCTGTAGTTCTTTTATTTTGCCTGTATAACTGAATTTTTTGACTCTATAGGAACAAGTGAAGGAACACACACAAAAATGATTGAGGAATATTCCATTGGTGACAATGTTAGGGGTTATGTTGTTAAGGTTGACAGCGACTGGGTGTGGATAACAGTATCTCGTCATATTATGGCTCATCTTTTTATCCTTGATAGTTCCTGTGAACCAACTGAGCTAGAAGAGTTTCAGAAACAGTATAATGTTGGACAAGCTGTCCAAGGTCGTATTTTGAGTATAAATAATGAGAAAAGGCTTTTGCGATTAACATCATGCCATCCTTCATTTTTGGATGATGAAGTGCTTACTCACAAAAGTTCTAAGGATGTAATACAGAATAGACTTCCTAACGTAAACAATAATCCTGAGCATATTCGACAAGGTGATCTTATTTGTGGTAGAATAAAAAAGGTGCTTCCTGGTATTGGTGGGCTGCTTGTTCAGATTGGCCCTCATCTGCATGGTAGAGTTCATTTCACAGAAATTGTAGACATGTGGGCGCCTCATCCCTTATCTGGTTATCAGGAAGGACAATTTGTCAAATGTAAGGTTCTGGAAATAAGCCGCTCATCAGAAGGATTCACACACGTGGATTTGTCTTTACGTGCTTCATTACTAGGAATTCAGTTTTCTATTCCATTAGCACTCAATGGCAACATGTAAGTAATTCTTCCTTTTCTTGCTACGATCAGGTATTATCCAATTATTTTATTACTATGTAATAGACTCTATTGTGATTCCATTTGATTTTGTTCTAGTCTATTGGATCAGTTTTCTAACTTTTGAATATTACGTTTTTAAAGACTGCTGTCCACCCCACTTCACATTTATTTGTATGCAATATTACAACCTGTTTGTTTTTGGACATTAATTGAAAAGTTTCATGTTCTAGATTTTGGTTTAGAACAGGAATTGCATGGTGAAAAGATGGAAAATTGCCTGTAGCTATTTAATAGTGATGAGCACTTTCAGTATGAACAGATATTGGAAAAGTTCATTTTGCTCTTAGATTTTCATTGATGCCCTACTGAGCTCTTTTAGAATACCAAAAGGCAGCTGTTGCTATATGTCCTACTTTTGTCGATTGGCCTTGGAACCTTACTGCAATCCAGCTTTTTAATGCAAAAATTTTTTGTTGAAAAAATTTGTCCACAAAAACTGGTGAGTTTGTCTGGTTTGTGTGTAGATTACAATGGTATTTTTATATTCACTCTATTCAAGTTTGAATTGCCAGTTTCACATTTTAAAACATAAGTTCTCCTTGACCTTGCATCATATATATGTGAACTTGTAGTTCTATTGATGCGTTGATTTTGAAATATTAGTTCTTGGAAGTGTACATTCTTAAGAAATGATATGGATTCTAGGGATTCACAAAAGCGGCTTGAAAAATTTGATGATCTCCAGCTCAATATGGATGTACAGGTATGGTTTTAGTTGATATCATGATCTATCTCTTTGTATTCTTTATCTGACTATTAAGTTCAGTCTCAGCTACCTGTTTCTTCAATTGTCAGTTGAAAGCTTGTTCGTTCTCAAGTCCTGTTGTGCTGATCCCCATGTATTTTCTCTTTAAGGCATTTAGTTTTTAGATCTCCCTAAACATATTTGTTTTGAGCGCTCTTTGAGGCTCTATAGATTTCCTTGAATTTTGCCCATTCTGCCAAACACATCCTCAGGTTCATTGTTGTGTGAATTACCTACAACAATGTTATTGTGTTCAAGTGGATCAATGAAGTCAGATGAAAGTTTTATAGATGTTTTGGCTCATGTCATATATGGAGTTTATATTAGGTCATCCATTGATATGAGCTGAAAATGTTGAATTTTTTTTTTTTTTTTTTTGTTTTGGGAAGCCCTGGTTTGAGCAGGGTTACGCAAGAATGCTTACCAAAAACCAAAATTGTTGAATCCTGAAGAACTGTTGAATCCAATACCCTCTTCTGTGGATAGTTTTCTTTCCATAACACTGGACTGGCAACAACGCTTTACTGTTGAAAACCAAAAAAATGCTACTATTAAGAAAATGGTTCTTTAGTTTGTATGTATATGTTGTCACATGTTCTGTATTGTTTTTTTTTTTTTGAGCAACTGGAATTCACCATGAAAGCCTTACTTAAGCAAGGTTTGAACCCATGACTTCTCATATACAATAGACTGGTACAACCACCCATCCAATGCTTGAGTTGTTACATATTTTCTATTATTATGAGACATATCTTAATGTATGTGGCACTTATGTTGAGGCATGCATATCTATTCTTTTTGCAATTTGTACTGGTTCTTGATATTTGGAAGAAGAGATTAGTTTGATGAGAATCAATTTATGCCCATGACATTCTTATCTTGGATTTGGGATTACCTAAAACATTAATTGTTGAGCAGTATCTCATGAAAGTCTTCCCCATGTTAACTTCTGTATCCATGCATTTGCTGGATTAGAGGAATGGCTCCTTACCTCTGTCATCTTCTTTAATATGCAGGGTTATGTCAAGAATGTCACTTCAAAAGGATGTTTTATTATGATTTCACGAATAATTGATGCTAGAATTCTCTTGTCAAACTTGTCTGATGGGTTCATTGAAGATCCTGCAAAGGAGTTTCCAATTGGAAAACTTGTTTCTGGAAAGTAAGTAAATTTCCATCTCTGCATAGCTTGTTCAGTAAAAAATACAATAGCTGCTTTATGAAGTGTCGTATCCATTTAGGGTCTTGTCAGTGGATGCTTCATCAAAGAGAGTTGATATGACCTTGAGGGCAGATACTGATGCTCAAAAAGCAAAAATGGATTTAGTTGCATTTTGCAATTTACATATTGGAGATGTTATATCTGGCCAGATCAGGCGTATCGAGCCATATGGGTTGTTTATCACCATTAATGATTCCAATGTGGTAAATTTGGAACACAAGCTTTCTTGCATATCGCTTTATGTTATTGAGGTAAAAAGATTTTTATTTTCATTGTCTTTCTGCAGGTTGGTCTGTGTCATATTTCAGAACTTTCAGATGATCATGTTGATAAGATTGACTCTAGATATAAACATGGTGACAAAGTTCGTGCAAAGATTTTGAAGGTAGCTTCCTATTATCTGAATCTGCATAAACCTTCATAACTAGAAGAGAGGAACATTCTTCATTAGCAATAGAAATGCAATATGGTGTGGTATTGGTTTGAAAGTAAATCATAAGTCATAACCATGTTGGCAATTATTACCCATAGTACAATGAACCAACCTACTTAATTAGTTCTTTGCAAGTTATCAATTGACCTGCTTGACTCTTGCCTGTGATTTTTAGGTTGATGATGAAAAACAGAGAATCTCTCTTGGAATGAAGGAATCTTATTTTGGTGATGGCTGCAGTAGTGGAATTCATCTAATCCATTCCAACAGTGGAGTTGATGGCAATACTGCTACTGTTCCTAATATATTTGACTTGCAAGAAAATGAATTCCCAGCTGGTCTTGAGTATTCACAAGCAAGGGCTTCTGTTCTTCCCCTTCAGGTTTCCCTTGATGAGCCTGAGAATTCAGCTCTCGAAAATGATGAAGGTTTGAGGGAGAGTGTTGCTCCCATTAGTGAAGTGGTTGGCAAAAAGCATGACAGGCGGATGAAGAAAAAGGCAAAGGAAGAAAGGTTTCCTTTTAGCATTTGACTCTGATGTGATGGTTTTCTCAGAAATGTCTATTCTGGACTAACTTTATTTTTCTAATTTGCAGAGAGCTTGAGATTATGGCTTCAGAGGAGAGACTTCTACGAAAGGATTCACCTGAGGATCCTGATGAATTTGAGAAATTAGTAAAAAGCTCTCCAAATAGCAGTTTTGTATGGATAAAGTACATGGCATTTATGTTATCTCAGTCAGAAGTTGAGAAGGCACGTGAGATTGCTGAAAGGTATTGCTTCCGGTGGTTAAATCTGAGTCTGCTCTATTTTTGCCCTTAGATTTTATCCATTCGACACTTCAGAAAAGAAAATTAGTATTGGTAGCAATATTCAAGTTTTTATAACACAATGCAGACACATTTCGGTTTTGATTTGAGGAAAATCTTTGCTATTTATTTGTAGGATATAGCAAATAATGGGATTATCATTATATTTCAATGGGCTTATGATTCTTGGTCTAATGAGCACCAGTAAACAGATATTTTTTGTTATTCTTGGGATTCTTCTTGTTTTCCTCAAATTAGAATTTCGTTAGATTTATTTGACTTCACTCATAATTTTGATACTGGACATTGATCCATAGAATAAACCATAGAATAAACCATATCTAATTCATGCATTGATTCCTATGGTGTGTAACTGAATTGGACCATTTTTCTATATGGTTTTGCTGATACAAGGTCATGTTGGTTGGTAGAACCATCTGAAAGAAACCAGTGCTCCCTTTGAATATTTTGTGAGAATTTACTCCCCTGAACAAACTGATCTACTTGTAAGAAGCATTCCTAATCTTATGAAGCCAAACCTGAACTGCTGAAATGAACTTGGTAACTTCGCTTGCATTAATAATGTATGGTTTCCTCCAGCCTTATGTCCAACATTTCCTGCAGAAGGGAATTTGCCTTTTTATGAACCCTCCTATTGCAATACCAAGGGCAACCTGGAATTGTCAATTTTCCACTAAATAACTCTTGGAAATATTTTGAATCAAATTCCTTTTGCTTTCTTTTTCCTAATACAAGATCAGTAGGATATCATCCCACTGTGATTATACTGGTGGTTTATTTCTACAACTAGTTATCCTTGCATCATGAAATTTATTTAATCTCCATCTTAATATTCCTGGTCTATTACTGAATTAATTGATCAATTCATTTCGTTTCGATAATAAATTACACTTGTGGCTTTCTTAGAAGCGCTCATCTGGTGTTGACCATTGTGCAAGTGATGCTTCAGAGTATTGAGATTCTTTGGAGAGAAAATAGAACATTAAGCTGTATTGGTTGAAATGATTATTGTTGCTTTTTGATATTACATGGTTCATCGCACTGAGATATGGCACCTTGTTGTCCTGTGAAGGGCTTTGGGAACTATAAAAAGTCGAGATGAGGGGGAGAAGTTTAACATTTGGATAGCCTATTTAAATCTGGAGAACGAATATGGAAGCCCAAATGAGGTAAAGTAGGGATCGGACATTGCTTTATTTTGTCATATGAACAGTATTTATAATGCTAAACTTTGTAATTAGGATGCTGTGAAGAAGATCTTCCAGAGAGCAGTGCAGAGTTGCAATCCCAAAAAGTTGCATCTATCCCTGTTAGACATGTATGAAAGGAATCAACAGCATAAGCTGGCAGAGGAGCTTCTTGAAAGAATGGCTAAAAAATTCAAGAGTTCGTGCAAGGTATTTGTGATATTATCCCTCATATCCCAAGTATACTAGCCTTAACATCTGTACTTCTGCAGGTGTGGCTACACTTTGTACAAAACTTTCTGAAGCAACAGAAAGATGGAAGTCAGTCCATTGTAAACCGTGCTCTTTTAAGTTTGCCTCGTAATAAGCATATCAAATTCATATCACAAACAGCTATCCTTGAATTCAAGTGTGGTTTGCCTGATAGAGGGCGGTCCATGTTTGAAGGTATACTGCGGGAGTATCCAAAAAGAACAGATCTTTGGAGTGTATACCTTGACCAAGTAACTGCTTCTCCCTTTTTAGAATTTCGCTCTGTTGCTTTATCTTTAAAAGCGCATCTCAAAATACTACTTTTTTTAGGAAATCCGTCTGGGCAATTCAGATGTAGTACGGGCATTGTTCGAGAGAGTAACGTGTTTAAGTCTTCCTCCTAAAAAGATGAAGGTAATTCAGTCATTCAGATCATTTCAAAAATTGTATAATAGGGGAAAAGTAGCTGGTTTATAGAGCCATCCCATTATTTCTTTGGCCTTTCTAGGCATTAAATGATGTTTGAAAGTTTTGACCTTTGCTGAATGCAAGGCAGATAAACAACTTGATGTTTTTGTTTCTTTACATTGTTAGAGATGCATATAGAATGTTATCTCCCAGTAAAACTTTCTAATCCATAATCAAACCTTGGTCTCCTTGTGATAATCATATCTGCTCCATAACATTCCCTGATGCTGTCTTTAACTGTGCAGTTTTTGTTCAAGAAGTATCTAGAGTATGAGAAATCTCATGGTGATGAGGAGAGGATTGTACATGTAAAAAGGAAGGCGTTGGAATATGTTGAGAGCCAAGCAGCTTGATATGTTGAAAGCACTTAAATCGGCAGTAAATTTGGTGCTCTTTCAGATTAGGAAGTCCATGTCAAGTTTTGAAGATTTAGGCCTTGTGGTCATGTTGTAGATGTGGAGCAAAAGGATAGAGCCTTTCCTGTTAAAGCCTTCCATGTTCCACATGTTCATTAAATTCCAGAGATGTTTTTTCATTGACCACTTCATGCCAAGAAGCTTAAGCCCACAGTTTATACCAGCCAATTTCCTTCGTGATCTGGTTTCAGCAGTCTATCATATGTAACATGGGTGCTCAGGCTCATGTGACATTTTTTGTTACCTAAAATTTAATTTTTTGTATTCAGGAACATAACTAACGTAACTTGATGAGGCTTGTTATTAATATGTTCATTTTTATTCTTTCAAAACATCATATACAGATTAGATCAACATATGCATTAGCCCATGTCTATCGTGCATCTTAATCACTTGTTTTTGAACATTTGCAAATATATCAACAGCTTTAATTTGACCGTTAGATTGCTTTGGCTTCAATTCTGTGAGCTATTCTGATATCATGTATCACCGCCAGAGCTCCACTCACCACAAAACTAACATGACATTGCTCAAGAAGAAATGTTTTCCTGCTTTTATGAATAGACCTTTTTGGCCGTTCACCGAGTTTTTATTTTTTTCTTGAAAGTAATCACTTGCAAGATTAGAGACTCATTTGCATGTAAAACAAGGTCAAAATTGCAGTAACAATACCACATAAACTGCAAACTAAGCATCAATCTGGTAAGTATGGTTTTTATGAAGGCAACCAATTGTTTCCTGTTCTAAGAGATGAAAAAATTGGACATTTCACCCATCTAAATATACATCAGCAGCAAATAAAATACATGCACTTGACAACATGACTTTCACCGCTTGACTGAAAATCCCAAATGTTACTACAGCATTGAATCACGTTTGGGAACAACAGCTACAATTCTCTGTTTCTCAAGGTCCTGTGGGGACATGTAGCAGGCTTAGCTTTTGCATTTGAGTTCCCAAAAGGACTACAGGTTCTGCATTAACACTTCATTTTTCTTGAGCTAGTTGCAGGAAGGCTGAAACAATTAGACTTTCATCTGCTTTCGGAGCTCCAGGATATCCCCCATGAAGTAAAAATGCATATTTTCCAAATAGATTCATTATTTCCATGTGTGTGACAAATGGAAATAAGGCAACAAAATTTAGTTCACTGCATAATGAACTCGTTCAAGGAGGCGGACAACTTGGTTGACAGACACAGGACTCTGGTCCAAGTCCAATATTGAAGCTTTAGTGTTCAGCTGACTTGACGATGCAAGGACAGCTTCTTGTTGCATGCTGGTCAGCTCTAGGAATTGCGCAAGCATGTCTCCGTCAAGCATGGTAGGTACTCCCGCCTGAAGAACATAAGCAAGCAGAATATTGACTGGGCCAGACACTGATATAGTAAAATTTATTCCAAAGGATGCTGGAACAATGTGCAATTGATCTTGGTAGTACCCCGTGGAAATGGCTAATATTATAAAATAGCAAAGGAAAAACAGATGGTATGATAATATAATGTTGATGCACAAGAAGATATAAATAATGTGTATCCAACAAAAATACTAGATGTAAAGATAGCATGCGGATACCACATACCGGTGATCCACGCCCACGGAATTCTTTGTGGTCATTTCCAAGAATAGGAGAAGTCAATGGATGAATTGCAAGTCTAGCTTGAACAAATTCTAACAACTCGTGCTCTTGGCTGCATATTCACATAAATTCAGTATAAGGGGTGATACAAACAAATTCAACTGTGTATAACCAACCAAATAAGAAATGAGAAGTAAATAGTAGTTCTCAACCTAGAGCTAACCTTCCCAAACTCCACTTTGGTGGGAATCCATACAATGGCAACCTCCTTTCAGATCATAAACAGTCAATTTTTAATAACAAAAAGAATGTCACTTTTTATGTTGTTTGCAGCAGAAATCCTCATTCAATAAGTCAGCTTGTTCTTTTTGTTTGACTTTGCTCTCATTGCTCTCTTTTTTCACTTGAATATGGAAAATATTTCCCAATGAGCCCAATAGATTTTAAAGACCCAAAAAATCTCCCAAGCTTACTTATTCCCAGCTCCAAAGCTAAACCTAGAAAGAAAACAGGAGATTCCTAACAATATGCCAAAAGACCACATGTTGCAACAATAAACCTTTGGCAACCAAGAAAGAGATGGTATATGGACAATAGCAACATATTACATAAAAGAAATTCTGCAACTAATCAGCAAAAATTCTGCTGTTAGAGTAAATCCAAGGATATCTTGGAGGCTAGTCAAAGTTAGAGATAACAAAATATCATTTGAAAAAGAAAACCCAACACTGAAAAGTAATTTGAGAAACAACTCCACCTTGTAATCGGAATCAAGATCAACACACTTCCGAGTAATGTACTAGATATTATAATGCTTCCTGTAGACTCAGAAACGATCTCAGCTCCACTACAGTTATTTGGAAAATCATCCGCAGGAAGTTTGTATGTGACAGAACCCTACAAAAATTAAAAGGATTTTAAATATTTTATACTTCATGTGAAAAAAAAGATGATAATTATTAACAAAAGAAAGATCATTTGTCCAGAACTTCAGATAACCCCCAACCCTTCCCCTTCCCCCTGATGTCCCACCTCACGCGCACACACACATCCCAATCCAAACCACCCTCCTTTTCACTTGGTCATTTCCATAACCAAACTATCCCTCCAATGTGTACCATTTCGTACTCTGCTTCTTTACCATTTCTTGCTTGTAACAATTATAAGACTCTTCATGCAGTGACCTCTCCAATTAGAAACTACAATCTACAATCAGTTCCTCATGAAAAATCAGCAGTTTGGGATCAATTCTGCTGGCAAGAGTAGAACTTCTGGAAATACAAGGGTAACTGCTACCTTTCGGATGCTTATTACAGTTTCCCCCATGTAGAAAGAACAACTTTGCATTAGGTTCCGTTCTGGGCTTTCATTACCTACAACAAACTCATAGTAAATGATGAAATTAAGTTCACATAACCAAAAGTTCAGCTAATCCTAGCTTTAGTAGCATGCAGCACAACAAATAACATGTTCATCAATAAGAGAAGGCTAAGAAATGATCAACTCTATCAAGTATTGCACACTGAAAAGTCCCTGTCCCAGTGGATCAAAAAAACCGCAGGTAAGTAGTATTTGAATTGCCTTTCCTTTATCCTATATTAAAATAGATAAACATTTACCAAGAATAATCATAAAATTCTAAATGTAATTAGTATCACATCATCATTTCCCAATTCTGTCCAAGAGCTACCGCAAGTCATGCATGTAGCGAAAATAAAAAAAAGAACATGGATGATAAATTTCAAAAGAAAGGTAGTAACATGCAACATAAATTAGATAGTACAAGGTTAGGGCTGAAAATCATTTCTCTAGCTAAATGATATTATTGATATGGAAAAGATGAAACCAAATTTCACATTCATATTTTTGTAAAATAATATTATCAATATATTAAAATAGTTTCATAATAAATATCATTTATCTAAGTAAAAACAAGTATAGGAACTCTAAAGAATTGAATATCATTGTTTACCTTCCAAAAGATTTATGGATGACAGAACAGAAATGCTTCCCCTAAGGTCTGAAACTATAGCAGTTTCCATATCCATGAGAGCACAATCAGCAACCAACCTCTGTGCAGGGTCAGAATACAACTGTTCCAGTTTTCTAAGATCCTACAAGTGAAGAAGAGCAATTAAAAATGACAGAAATAGCAAAAAACTATTGACTACAAAATTAGAATGGAAGATCAACGGCACCAGTCATCTCATGATAAATAAAAAAGGGTGGATGGAAAAATCTAAGATCGTATATAGACATAAAATAAGCAGGACACCTTACCACTTGATAAGAATAGAAAAGGATGCCATCACGACAATCGCCAACAGCAATTCTAGTGAATTGTGCAGTCAAACAAGTAATGACAAAACGTGTTTTTGATACAGCCAGCTTTCTCATGCGATGAGGATTGTCATTGAGAAACCCATAGACATTGAGCTGATAAAAAAATGAGTCCATCATTGAAAAAAAGAAATAGACAATTAAATAAACTATTCTCAAAGAAATTTAATATCCTTAATGTCCTATATTCAATGAGATGTATGTTCAATAAGTCACATGAGGACTCAATACTTACAGTGTTACCGGCAGCAACTAAAACATATCGATCAAGATATGGGCAGACAGAAAGCACAGCACCAGATAAAGTCTGTTGAAAAGTCATTTGCCATTGTCCTGGTTCTGCCTCGTCCATTTTAAAACCATCACTAATTGCATCATCTGGGCTGCTGCAATGACTACTGCTCGATAGCTGCTCAGTCGCATAGCCAACAATTTCACGAAGTGGAGAAGTAGCTTGGGATGACGAGCTCATGTTTGAACAATAGATCAATGAACCGCTATCTGCAGAGTTTTGTGCAGTGTCTGGCCTTAACACAATAAAACGACCCTTTGAATTGCTGCAGTACAGTTATTCCCAAATTAGGTAATAATTTGAAGGGAATTCTGGAGAACATAATTTTCAGAGGTCATATGGCAACTGGAGTTCAAACAATTTTAGTGTAAGATAGAATAAAAATGTCTACTATTTCAAACATCGAAGCACCTACGCAGGGTGCATAACCAAGCAGCGCACAACATTTGCCATGGTAATCATCAGGAAGCAAATATTTGGTGGGAAACTTAAAGTATTCAGGTAAGCTCACTCAACATGGAAGCAGTGTTCCTGTACAGATCTAAATTGGAAAAAAAACAGTATTCTCTGAAATTGGAAAAGTAGAATTTGATAAAGAAATTGCAGAAAATAACCTTTCTGGTTCACCGCTTGGCATAATAGGCCGGCCGGGAAAAAGGCTAGTTCCAACAACCAAAACCTGCTCATTTCCTACTTTAACCAGATCCATGCATTTTGCAGTTTCCCCTGGTCCAAATGCAAACGTTGAGAGAATCGACCCACTTACAGGATCTACACGACAAATATCTGATAAGCATGAAGGGCCAAAAACTCCATTTCTCATCACTAACAAAGTTTTGCTTTCATTATGGTATAGGACTTTCCTTAGAGTACCACAAAAAGGGAACTTTTGGACATTAAGCCTCTTACAGTGAACCATTTCAACCTGCTCAACATGGCATTAACCAATTCAAATAAAATTAGGTTGCTGAAACACTTCTGAGACCAATTTAAATTTAGCATACACAAGAAATAGTGATCCATTAGAGATAGTCAAAAACATAGAAAAGGAGCACAATAGTTAGGTTATGATAAGCAGTTGAAAAATATCATTGCACTGCAACAGCTAATTGTTCACAAAAATAAAAACCAAAAATGACAAAAAAGCTTTTTCTAACGACAATGAGATGACAAGAGGGATTTATGGGTCCATCGAAAGAATGCAAAACAATTTCTGAGAAACTACATTAGGAGGAAAACAGCAGGGGATGTCAGATTCATGCAACGGACAAACATATGACTTTGTTCCTGTTGATTTTCCCACCTCAGCTAGGAACTCAAGCTGAGGGATAATTATGGTTTTGGGACAATGGGGGAAAGCTCTTGAGCTCTGTCTGAGTTTCCTCTCTTTCTTATTCAGAGAAGCTGAACATACATGCTTTTATAGACTTTTCCCGGACTCCCACTCAGACTCAAATTTTGACTAGGTTTTTGAGTTTTACTACTCACTCGATTACATAAGCAAATTTTGGGCTATGATGAACCCATGGTATTAGAGCATTTGGAAGCACTTTCTAGTATAATCATGTCATGTATTGTTTGGCTCATATGGGGACTAAGCCCTATTTTTATTCTTAAACACTCCTTAAATTGAATAGTAGATATCAGACATATTTATCTTGTCTTTGATTTGATTCAGCTTGTTTGATGGTAAGGCCTCCATGGACAAATTTGTTAGTTGGTCTTCTATTCTCAAATATCTTAACTTGATATGTTCTAAATCTTTTTCCTCACAAAATATAAGTCTACTTCTATATCTTTGATTTTTTCATGAAAAATTGAGTTATTTGAAATATAAAGCATTATTTGGTTATTACATAATACTATTGTTAGTTGTTTAACTAAAAATTCCAACTCTATTAATAAGGTTTTCAGTCACATTACTTCACATATTGCTACTATTATTGTTACATACTCAACTTTTAGGACTTGATTTGGCAACTACACGCAACATTTTACCCTTTTATGGAGAACTAAATTACCTCCAAATTGTACCCACATTTTTGTGATTGATTTTCTGTCATTTGGTGAACAAGCCAAGTCAGCATCTGAATATGCTTTTAATTCCAATATTTCACTATTCTTATACTATCACCCTAAGTTAAGTTCTCTTATAGTATATTTGAAGATTTAATAAATTATTTTAATATGAGATTTTTTTCTTAAACTTTGCATAAACTGGTTGACTAAACTTACAACTTGACTTGCATATGTTCTTCTAATAGTCAAATAAATCAAATTTTCAACCAACTTTCTATACACATTTCAGAGTCTTTAAATAATTCTTCTTGTTCTGCCAATAATTTGATATTGTTAGTCCCAAGTACTTAAGTTGTTTTTCTCTTAACATTTGTTTCCTTTAATAAATTTGGATCATATTTTTTTGTGTCATTACTAATTCATGTCTTTAATAGACAACCTCAATTCTCAAAAAATAATATAATTTTTTCAAGCCTTTCATTTCAAATTTTGTTTTCATGAGCTCTCTGAGGCTGTATTTCACAGTTGTGTTGTGTCCAATGATGATTATCATTTACATATATAAAAAAAATTATAGTACATTCTTTATTTTTCTTTATAAATAGAAAGTAGTCAATTTGATTTCTATTGATGTCATATTCTCCTATGAATGTACTAAACTTCTCAAATTAATCTTTTGGAAATTATTTAGACTATAAAGTGTCTTTTTTAATTTGCATACATACCTTTTTATATTTTTATTGAATCCAAGAGACTTTGTTACATAAATCTATTTATGAAGGCCTTCGTGCAAGAAGGCATTTTCGATATTAAGATGATGCATATCCCAACCTCTATTGACTGTAAGAGAACCACTTTAATTATATTTATTTTGGTTATTGGTGAAAAAATTTCAAAGTAACCAATGATGAATCTGTTTATACCTTTTTATAACCAACTTTGGCTTATATTTCTCAATGGACCCATCAATTTTGTATTTTATTGTATATATTCATTTACATCCTATAATAGATTTTTCTCTTGATTTTGGGACCACCTCCCATATATCATTTTTTTAAAGAACTTTCATCTCATTTTCTATGACTTCTCTCCATCTATTTTCTACCTAGCCTTCTTATATTGTCTTTGGTATTCTTGTGGTTGATAGGTTCAAAACAAATGGCTTACATGTTAGAGTCAATTGATTATAAAACACATACTTTGAAACAAAATATTGGGTATATATTTTTTTCCCTTTTTTCAAGGTTATTAGTTAACCACTGTAATTTCTTGTTAATTGTTCTATTATTAATTCTATTTCTAGTTGAGGATCGACTTATATTTTTTTTCCTGATTTAGGCTTTTGTAACTCTTGGTTTGATTCTTGTATTTTTTATGTGACTGCAACCCTTCTTGAGGATCAAAGGGTGAAAGTTATATTGATTGTCTTTTTTTTTCTCCGGGTATACACAAGTATTGTTTTTCATTGTTTAACTTAGCAAATAGCATGTTATTAAACACAAGTAAACGAACATTCTCTTTTTTATCTAAAATTACAGTGCATTTATTGTTCTTTCACTTTTTCCAAATAATAAGCTAAGTTTTCATGTAATGTAACATCAATTGTTATATATATTTTGTGAGTATTAGAATTATAACATTCGTAATATTTCTTAGTTTTGGAGTATCCTAAGAATATACATTTTATTAATTTTATTTATAACTTATCTCTTGTGGAAACATAGTTATGAACATGACAAAAACAACCAAATAATTTCAACGATAAATACAAGAGTTTTTTATCATGATACAAGACATTGACAAGACTTTGATTATTTAACAAATGTGTAGGTGTCCTATTGATAAGGAATAATGTTGTGAGAACATCATTTCAGAAAAATGTTGGAATATTTTTTTTCAAATATTAGTATCCATATTATTTTCAAGAGATGCTAATTCTTTCTCTCAACAAACTCATTTTATTAAAAAGTATAAGTATATGATATTTGTAAAATTGTGTTATAAGTACTTGGGAAAATTTGTAATTCAATCCATTATCAAATCTTAGTATTTTGATAGTTACATTAAATTTATTTTGAACCTTTTCATGGAATATCCTAAAAGCTTCAAATATATCATTTTTTTAAGAGATAGACCAAAGTTACTTTTTGAATAATCATTAATAAAAATTACAAAATACTTATAACTATTTGGTGAGTGATTTATACTCATTCAAATATTACTATGAACTATATAAAAAAAAAGATAACTAATCTTATTAATTCTAAGAACATAAATAATTTTGTGATATTTAACAAGTTCACAAGACTAACAGTGTTTCTTGCTAAATAAATGGAATCTAGAAAATATAGTTTTGAGTACATGTGAAAATGAGTAACTTAATATACAGTGTCCTCTGATTATGTCCTTCTCATGAGTTAGTACTTTTCGATTTTGTATTCTAAGATCCAGAAAGTAGTCATTTGTCTTCAGTACACTCACTAAATTGCTTCCCTATTGGGAGGTTCTAAAAAACATAGTAAATTGGGAAGAAAGTAACATAATGATTTAGTGTTTTGGTTAGTTGACTGATGAATAATAAATTGAATGACCACTTGGGTGTCGGTAGTCACATAAGACAAACCAATGGAGGTGTGTACACTTTCTTTACCAGCTATAGGTGAGAGAATATCATCTACAATAGTGATATACTTTGATATAAATAAGTTGTTAAGTGTATAAAAAAGCTTCAAATCACTTTTCATGTGATCTAATACTCCTAAATGTATAATCTAAGAGCTCTTTTGTGATTATTGTTTTGTAGATAATGACCTTAAAGAGCTTGACATATTAGTTGCTTCCTAAAGCAACTTGTATTCTTCTTGAGAGACAATAATTTAATCAATTCCTGGCGATTGCTCCTCATTATCTTCATGCCTTGTTCATACATCCTATGTATTGTTTGCCAAAATTGGTTTCCGCATAACAAACTAATATCTATTAACTATGTGACCTACTTTTTCACACTTGCTACACTTCATGTTCGATTCTCCTCGACCTTTGCCACAACTTGATGGGCCTCGATCTCTTCCTCTATTTGCATTTTTCACATCTATAATAAGATATAGCCCCTCCTAAAGTTATTGTTGAACTTTCAGTTAGAGTATTCTGGGTTGCACTAAAGTTTTGTTCATCTAATTTTAATAGTCTCTCAAATATTTCTTCAATTAAGAGGATTTCACTTACTATCATAAAATTTGTCTTGTATTGACAATACTCAATATCTAGACCGTTCTAGAACTTCATGACTTCTTATTCATCTTGATTTTTCTTTCATTTATCAGTGGTTGTTGGTCTGTAATATTCTAACTTGTCCCACAGGCCAGTTAAACAATAGTATACATTGATTTTTCTCTTGTCTTGCTTCAAGTCGTGGATCTGTTCATGTATGTTGAACACTTTAAGCTAGGAAGTTCTTGATGCCATACATCCTTTGTATCTTCTTCCAAATTGCTTTTGAGCTTTCGTACCTGTGCAGTCCACAACTTATTTCTAATTTTAGTTGAACATGAGTACAGTAATGATTTCTAAGTCTTCATACTCCCAATCTTCAAACTTGATTTGGTGGATCATCTCTAACATATTTGCGTCTCCTCCTTATCTTGAGATAGATTTCTATAGTTGCTGCTCAAGAGAGGTAATTTTTTATTTTCTTAAATCTCGCAATTACAATTTACAAACTCATTCCTTCTCTGAACTACTTGATGTCTTCATTTGAAGTCATCATCTCTCAATTCTCTTGTGAATGTAAGACTTTGATACCATGTTGATTTTCCTATCTTAGCTAGAAATTCAAGCTGAGGAATAATTACAGTTTTGAGACAATGAGAGAGAGCATTTGAGCTCTGTCTGAATCTCCTCTCTTTCTTATTTAAAGAAGTTGAACATACACGTTTTTATAGGCAGCTTTTGAGCTTTGTCCGAATCTCCTCTCTTTTTTATTCAAAGAAGTTAAACATACATGCTTTTATAGGCTTTTTCTGGATTCCTACTTGACTCCTACTCGGACTCAAACTTTGACTAAGTTTTGGGGTTTTACTACTGACCTGATCACATAAATAGATTTTGGACTATGATAAACCCCAGATAATAAAGCATCTGAAAGGTATTTTCTAGTGCAACTATGTTTTGTATTATTTGACCCATATGAGGACTGAGCCCTACTTTGTTCTTCAAGGCCTCGTTTGTTTTGGGATCAGGATCAAGATCAACTCATTTCAAAATTATTTTTTTCTTATAAAATTAATATTTATTATTTTATACTATTATTAAATTAAATTATTATAAAAAATTAAATAGTTTTTTGAGCTTTAAATTATTGAAGCATTAATTTTGATAAAAAGATATTAGTTTACAAAAGTGATTTACTAGTCTTAACCTTGACATTTACCTCGACCTCCAACCAAACGACCCCCAATAATTCCCACTCATCAAGACATGTGCCACCGTCATATATTTGAATAACCCAACCAGCTTCACAAAGGTATGATAATTTGAAGATTAGGTAAAACCTTAATACATCTACTTGGGAATCAATGCACCTGATATTTGCTCAAAAGGAAAAGAAAAACGATGTGCTTTCTATGACAACAACATCCAAATTACCACATGAAATCAAGTTATTAGCATTATTCGTTTAGCCTGCACGCAAAGGTCAAAGATGGACAAAGATCCTTGAAAACTGAATTGCACTTGTTGAGTGCAGCCATGTCACAGCAGAAACACTTGATAAAAATGGAGATGCAATTCCAAAAAGTCGATTCTGAGAAAGTATTAGATAAAGGCTCTTACCAAATGCAAGCTGTTCTCTGCCACAAAGAGGATTCCCTTTGGGCATTCAACAGAACATACAGGGGTCACATGAGTAGCAGGCTGGAATGAAATTGATGTATAAGCTAGGCTGTGTCTTGAAGTGTGCAGTAGCCAAGGCCTATCACTGAGAATTATAACATCTGCATCAAGTGAATCATGAAGAGGTACCAAAAATACAGGAGTTATGCCAATTCGTCGGATGGCTATTAATTGTAAAACTGATGCAGAATTTTCAGCATCCGCCAGGCCAACACCAAGTGCATATGGAGCCGAAGAACCTGGTGAAGAACACCATCTTTTATCTGAATAAGAAGTTTCTTGGTTCTGTTGTGACTGAGGAACTTCTGCTAAAGAAGGCCACTCAAAACGAAGAAGCATTCCATTTCTCAGTCCCGAAAGAACATAGGACCTATCAACTGATACAAGCCTCACATCTTCAGGGATACAGCCACTTATTGGCACTCCAAGGGTATTGTTTATTGAAATAAGTCCAACAGCAAGTAGCTTGAACCCTTCATTAGGTGCAAATGAGAGGATCTCTACTGAAGGTTTGCGAGTACCAAGTACAAAAATCTTACCAGCTTCAATTCCATTGAGAATAGCATCAATCCTGTTAGCTAAACTAGCATCCAAATCTATCTGATCATGTTTGATATCATTTTGAGGTATAGATATGCAAGATACTTCACTCTGTAGTTTCAAATGTTGAACTTCATAAATTTCAAAGTGATAGGCTGAAATAAGTCTGACTCCAAGAATAAATAAGATGCAAGGATTAGAAGTAGCTACCACTATAACATCATCGCTGACTGCCCCTGAACTGATAGTTACATTTCCAGGATTCCAGAAGCAACATATTGGAGTTGAAAGAGGGATGCCATCAGGATGAGCTGATGTGGTAGGCAAACAAAGTCTCACTCCATTACTGTGAATTTGCACAAGCAACCCATCAGCCACCAAACCACAGGCCAAAGTACACGCATCAGCCTGAAAACCAGTGGAATCACTGACATCAATAAAACTTAAACCAACTGAAAGCACCCTAGTTTCCTCAACAAATGATAGCACAAGAAAGGAGTGGTAAGCATCATTTCTTTTCATTTTCAAAGTCCATGTACCAGTTATTCCCTGATAAATAGGGGCAGTCCTCAAAAGCTTCTCAACACTGATACCACTTCGGATAACCCTGATTGATCCCTCAGGACTCTTTCCACAGCAAGCAAACATTTGATCTTGCTTCTCATCATGGTAGTCAACAACTGACAGATCCAATATTGGAGCTATATTTTGGATGGGACTTCTGTAAACTAGCCCACCATTTTCTAACTTGAGAACCAATCCATCCTCCAGCTCAACAAGTCCAGCAATTAACCCACCTTTGAGCCACAAAAGCACTTTGCAAGGCAAACCTCTATAGAGACAGTCAGAAGAGTTCAACTTAATCCCCTCACTGTCAGAGAAAAGTTCCATAATGAAAAATTCTCCAGTATCCAAACAAAAAACCAATCTAGAACTAGTTGATTCATAGGGATCCCAACTCCACGAACAAACATGTTTTGAAGATGGATTTGTTTTTCCACTTCTACTGTCAATAATCATAGGATCATCACCTTTAACCACATCAGTGGCAGAATCCCTCAATTCCAACAGGGCGCAGGCAGCAACATTAAACATGCCTTCATCATCAACATCTATATTTTGAGATGATTCTTCTAGAGCATTTAGCTCATAAGTCAAAGTGGGTAAGGTAAGGTTTATTCTGTTGATGCAAGAAATGCTCTGCAGATCTCTAAGATCCAATAGAATTAAGTCTCCTATCCTAAAAAGAATAGCAAATCCAGGACGATGAGGTACTTCCGAGATGTCAAGTGCCAGAGGCCCAGTTTCAGAAAATCGTGAAATAACATGAAGGGTATGCTTTCTGCGATTCCATCCAAACAAGAAGAGGTCATTCAAGGCAGCACCTTTCCTGCAGTCATAAGTTCAATAGTAAAAACGTGTCTTCTCTCACTTGAATGTCTGATATTGGGAATTGGCAATAGCAACATTGCCTTGACCTGAGAAGATGAAATAATGGGACTTGAATTGCAGTCACATACCTGTGGAGTATAACTGCAAGGACAGGATTATATCCTTCCTTGCTAAGATGATTTGTGCCTTCCGATATGAAGCACATGCTCCAAATAGTACCATGAATGTTGTTCCCCTTATTGTCACCTATCGTGCTCATCTCATCTTCATTTTCTGGTGGATACAAGATTTTCTGAAATTATGACATGGGAAGATCTTCAATATCTGAAATGAGTACTTTAACATTTTAGACAATGAAATTTTAAAAATTAACAATGTTAAGTACTGATATTAGACATTCAGAATATTTTAAACAGGCAAACAGGTAAAAAAGTAGTGACCTCATCGACTATATTTCTACCAGCAGATTTTGATAGAGAAAAAAGGGCAAATTGATCTTCATACGCACTAACAGCAATATAACAGCCACTGCATAATTAAAAGCACAAAGATCAGCCTCATCCAGATCAAGACAAATTCCAGTAAATGAAAATTGAGGTGAGAATTAAATAGTTTTCGAGAAAATGAAAATGTAATGACTAAATTTATTAAGAGGGAATAGCAAAAACATCATGGTAAATGACTTGTGGACTTCATCCTTCATCAATCAAACACATAGATTATTGTGAGTTATAAAGCAAAAGCAATGAAGCACAATTAACTAGAAGTTTGTATATCAGCTGTGAAAGAATCAAAACTGATATAATCACAAATCTTAGGTCATGAAGCAACTAAAATTACCATTAATTACTCACAACATAGGTCTCCTCGATCCAAAAGTTTTTTTTCACTATAAGAAAAGGGGTATTGCCGGCAATCAAAAAAATCCCAGTGTTTCGCGGCGTTTGTCCGGTGGCTGACAAAACGCCGGAAATTACCAGCATTTATGCAGTGTTTTCATATAGAAGACAAAATTTTTCGGCATTCCAAACAAAAACACTGAAAATTTCTGGTGTTTCAATTGAAGACCGAACAAAACACTAGCAATTACCAGCGTTTCTTGAAAAACGCCGGTATTGCCAACTTTATTACATGCTGCACTCTCACCCTCACGCAATCGAAACCCTAGCTGCGAATACATGTATCCTCCCCACCCCCAGGCGCAGCCCCTTCTCCCCACCCCCCCACCACCCCCCCCCCCCCCCCCAACCACTCACTCGCCCACCGCGGCGCCCCACCGTGTGCCCCCAGCCCCCACCCGCCTGCAATGGCGCCTTTCGGTGCGCCCCCGACCCACAACTTATATTTTCAATAAAGATTTTCAACTGGTAGGTACAAACTATATTTTTATGGTTTTTTTTTATTTCTTAGCTTTTGATATTGATATATAATGATGTTGATTCAGAGAAAAATGAGTTGATAATTCTATCTTTACATTAAATATGAAGTAGATGTTGTTGATTGAAATTTTGACTAAACTTTATAACATAATGATTTAAAATTTGTTGCATATCAATTTGAATTTATATGATTTTATGCTAGGACTGAGGTATTGAGTTGAATTCCTTTGAATGTTCTATGATTTGTTTGTAATCTTAGTAACAGTTCGGAACACCATGGATTATTGTCGACCACAACCACCAGGGTTTGAATTAGTGAAATTGTAGTGGGAAAATAGTAGGGTTTAGGAATTAGCTTGCTTTGATTTGATTAGTACTCATTAGAAAGTTGAATCAATTGATTTAGTGCTTGGAGGAGTTTGTTGAGCGGGATTCGATTCAAATTAATGTTCTTTTTATAACTAATGTTTCTTCTCTTCGTAAGAGTGGCATTTATTTGAATATTTGCATACCCTAGTTAAAATTTATGACTGAACTATATATTTTGCAAGACCTAACTTAGTGCTCCTTATTGACTAATAAGTCTTTTGAAAACTATTAATATCTAATTGATTTTATTAACATTCTAGCTCGTCAAGTTCATCAGATATTTTATGTGCAAAATGCAGTATAACACAAATGACATTTGGTTATTGAGATGACTCCCAAAAAGAAAATTAATATACCAAATGAGGATTCCGTTGTTACAGATAATAAAAACGCAATGACAGAACCATGTAACACTTAATAACTTGAAAATTGTAACATCGAAAATACAATTACGGATACCGAAGGTTTACTTATTGATATTTCTCTTTTCCATTCAGTACGACTATGTATAGAGGAAAATGAACGAAACAATTCTATTAGTGATAAATCTGAAACAGACGAGAAGAACACCTCATTTAAAGATAATGACAATTATGACATTGATATTGATAATGATAATATTATGTCTGACGAAAATGAGTTGTAATATGAGGGTTAAAAGAATTCTTTATGTTTCTATATTAATATATATATATCATGTTATATTTTAATATGCTAATTATTTTATTGTACTGATTTATATGTCAAAATGGTTCACCCACGAAGGCATATTGGGACTGTACAAGCCACCCTTGAGAATATTGAAACGGAGAAATCAATGTTAAAAACTCATTTCACATCGGATTGTGGTTCAAACTCAAATTATAGTAGAGATAGCATATCTTCTTTGCGTCGTAGATTAGAAAACCAAAATATAGACCACGGAGAAAATTTGAACATTTAGCCTTTCATTAACTTCGAGTTCCATATAACTACATATTTATATTTATTATACATATTACTTTTTCAGTTTTAAGTGTCGCAACTTCTATTAAACAATACCGGCCTAACAAACTTATTGGTGTTTAGGATACAGAGGAATATAAACTAGAATTAACTAGTAACTAATTTGGCCAAATCATCGATCCTAATTTAATAAACTCACTACTCAATTAGATATCATAACGAAAGATGATAACAAATTGTTATTGATTTATACTGATTTGTGAGTAATACCAGAAGCAAACAAATAAAAAATCTATAAAGATATCAAAGTAAAATTTCTACCGTGATACAAATTTTGTCTATTTGTTTGTATGTATATATGTTAACAAATTGGTTGTTCATTTTATGGGTAAATACAAACCTATAAGGGAACTTCAGGAAGTCCATAATATAAATGTTGAACAAGAAATGACAAGATTGAAAAGTAAATGTGACGAGAATGTATTTCATACCATTCACGAACTAATCGATGTAACTTGACATATCTTACTCGTCGTCTAGGGTTGAGCCGGACTAATGACCCTTTTTAGTGCAATATTGGCAGAGCTCTAATGTTCGAATATTTATTATCTCTCATTTTTTTTACTTTATTAATATCGTGCATATTTTATGACAATTAGAGCGATATTTTATTTTTTAAACCAAAAGTCGAGAAAATAGAATATCTTAAAAAAATAGAGGATGAGTCATTCTCTAGGTCATAAAATGTATGCCAATTTGAGAGCCGAAGTATATTGATTATTGTACATTAAATTCATATATATTAATATTATGTATTCTTATATAATATAACACCGAGTTTCTGTTATGTTACACATTTCATAGTTGGAGGAGTAATCCAGTTCCGAGTCATCAAATCTTAAGGCATTTTTTGCTTCTCATACAAAAAATGATGGATAATCGATCAACAGAACATTCATATAAGTAATAGTGAGAATTATATATAATGCATTTTCTTATTTTATTCATGACTTATCTACCTATATCTTTGACTATTTATAAATCCAAATTAAATAAATACGACAAGATCTAATGGAGAATTCTCAATCGGATACTACAATTCAAAACAAAATTTATGTCAAAATATTTAGTCGTGAAAGACATGGTCGACTACAGATTTTTAGATTTGAACCCCACATTTACACCAGTATCTAGGAGTAACTCCGGAGATGGTCATATTGGATGTCATTATATAAATATGGAAATAGATGCACTTGTAAACGCACAAATACAAGAATAAGTAGATATACATGTTGGTCCTTTTTAGAAAACTATAGCTAGACTACAAAGTGCCTTTGCGATCTTAAAGACTCGTCTTGTTGGTGAATACCCTACTGTCTTCATGGTATTTAATTATTATTTAATTTAACTTATTTATTATTATTTAACTTAACTTATTTTTTTGTTGTATATTATTATTTCAAACGACATTACATATGAATGAAAATATACATGTTCCAAACACAACAAACCAATTTGGAACCGATCAAAAATCTGATACACGAGCAAGCCTCAGAAAAAATTCATCTGCTTCTTCATCACATCATGAAATAATTATCCAAACCAACATTGTAATATATATTTTTGTCTCATGTTTTACAAATATATTACTCGTTCTTATAGGGATATTAGAGTTAATTCAAGGTCTCCACTTATATACAAAAGAGTTAGACATACTGCGATCATGATTATTTATCTAATTTGTGATTATTACCGACATTTACTAAACATCGGAAAAAAACACCAATAATTTTTTCTCGGCGTTTTTTGGACTATTGGGAGCGTTTTTAAAATACCGAATATACCCCTTTTTCTTGTAGTGTTTTTTTGTGTATGTGTGTGTAGTATTGCCAATAGAACTAAGTCAATAATTGAGAATCTTACAAAAAGCTAAAGGCCTTCATAAAAAGGAAATGTTCATACAAAAGTGGCACCTAGATGACTTGAAAGTTTCAAATTATTGAGATGGAAAAAGAATATGTAAATCAACAGGAGATTTAAAAATATTGCTTTATGCAAGAACTACGAAATTTCCAAGCTACTTTTGTTAATGTAATAGTGTGATATAATCCGCAATTGGCATTTACCATCATGAGAATTACTTCTAATTCAACAAGATGTCATATCAATAAAGATCATACTGAAATGATGCTTGTGCTACATAGGATTTTTCCATCCAGTTATTTCATTTACTGGCATTACCCCGTTTGCAATATTGCAATATAAATTATCATCAGCCCTCAGATCTCCAGCATAAATTTTGAAAGACTGCAACAGAATGATGCAATTATCCCAACAGAGGCAAACCCTATGACAACCAACCTACATGGAGTCTGATATGCATCTGAAAAAAGGTTTAAGCATATGCAGTTTTCTGTATAAACCATCAACAGCTGATCAAGAAGATTATTAAACTGTATAAACCATCAACAGCTTACTCTTCTCAAGAAGAATATTAAAATGATAAAAGCATTTCCTTGAAAGAAATAACAGTTATATGAAGAACAAAAACCCAAGCTAAGCTGAGACATTGCTTACTCAGAATCAACTGCTAACAGTCTTCCCAGTTGATGTATGGCATTTCCTGGTTTAGATAGTTGAATATGGGTCACCGCAAGGAACCTAAATCAAAAATTAATACAGGCTAAATAATTGCATTATTCAACCCCAAAACAAGCTTAAGTAATAATGTGCAATCAAATAGTCTATATCCAGTTACTAATTAAGTAATAATGTACAATTGAATAGTAAAGCTCAGGTTGCTCAAAAAATAATCTTCAATATCCAGGACTAAAAGTGAAAGATTACCATCACAAAAAGAAAAAGGATGCTAAGCAATGCCAACCTGTGCATCTGAGAACAGAAGGTAAGAAAAGAAAGCTTCCCAGAATCAGAAAGAACTATTAAAAGGTCCTTTCCTTTTGTCTGCAAAACAAGAACATAAGTTAGTCCTGAATAAGCAAGAACTCTATAAAGTTTTTTTTAGGAATAGGCTAACAGATGGAACCTAAATATATAGAAACTAGAGTAATTCACAAATAGTGACCTGGGAAGTTGCTTCATGAAAACTCTCATTCCATCGTAAGATAGCTATATCCTTTATTATGCCAAAAACAGACTGCTCACAGATTGATTGTACAATTCCATCTTCACCAATAGCAACTAACTCTATTGATGTTTCCTGAAAATAGTGACTCATGTGAATTCAAGTCATAAAAGAAAATATATCTCAACATGCATCAGCAATTCTACCATAAATAAATAAATAACAACCACCAGCAGTATGCTTTTCTAGAATTTCAAGTGAGAAAATATCCACTTTATTGGGTCATGATGTTCAAAGGAATATGTCAGCAAACAATTAATAAAACAGAATCTACCTAGTTCTTTGATGAATATTTCAGCTAATCAATTTTTATGGAACAACTGCAGAAAACTGCAGCATCCTGCTATCTCTCTTTTTGTTTTTTATGAAAATATCTACAGGGACCAAAAACATAACCATAAACTATAGTAGCTGAATTATAATAACTAGTAGTCAAATTTGCCATATTCCCGTTCGCTATACTAGTTTTACCTACAACTTATGCAAATCAACCTACCAACACATCCTGTTCCTATTACGACTCCAATTCTGAACTGTGGCTTTCAAGTCATGAATACTCAATAAAATGGCACCACTCAAAAGGCTCCAGCAGGAACTTGCAATTGAGAAAAAGAAAAGCCCAAGTAAACAATAACTGCAAGCTAAATGAAAGGGCGAAACGAGTCTATGATCAAAGCCAATCCATCTTGTCACACGTATCACCACCACTGTTCCATGGCAACGAAGCAACTGCGGAGCTTCTTAACTCAAGAATGCACAAAGCATCCGATCTTCCACTTCTTCACTTAAATTTCATTCTCATACAATCTCTCTCTCGAATTAATGCGTTTAATTCATAAAATTCGCTACAAAATGCACTAGAGCAAAGTTGCATATAGAGGTCAAGAACGCGCATTTCTGAAACTAGCATAAAGTTCCTAACTTTTTTGCTTCATCCACCACTCTATTCACAATCCATCAACATGAAAATTTACGATTTTTATGCAATAACTCATCAAGAAAGGAGGCAGATCGATCCAATTCTTTCCCAGATGCGAAAATGTGGAGAAAGACAGAAACATACCTTTCCAAAGACGACGTCTTCGGAGGAGGCGGAGCGCAGGCGGCCGCAAACGGCGTGGAGGACGGCGCTGCTGCGAAGGACGGACCTGGCCAGGTAGTGCGGGCCGCTGGGCTTTGTTTTCGGCGGGGGCTGGCTTGCACCCTGCGGATCCTCTTCTCCGATCCCAGCCATCTCCTTTGTCATTCGCTCTCGGTTCTCCTCTGCTCCAAGGGTTTTGGAGAGGAAATTAGGGCTCGGTCGTCTTGTTTTGCTGTTCAGCGTGACGGGAGTGATCAGTGGAAGTGCGGAACTCTTGGAAAATGCCAGTTCCGCTTCGGAAGTGCCGCATTGGGTTTGGTAGTGGAAGTGGACTTCCTTGAGCCTGCTAATTTCGCAATTTTTGATGAAATATTTTCTTTTTTACCCGATTATATTTAGGGATAATTACGGGTGACCCCGTAATTAGCCTTAATTACGGTAAACCCTCCGTAATTTCCGTAATTATCCCCATTCCCTCAAATTCGCCTGTATTTACCTCTGATTGTTATTTAATCAAAATTTTGTCAAAAAATTCCGATTTTACCCCTGATTATTTTTACACATACACCCCTAAAAACTTCTTTTTTATATCTAACCCCGGATTTCGGAATTTTGCAAATAACACCCGAAAGAACTCAGATTTATAAAAACGTCCTCCAAATTCGAATTTTTGCAAATAAACCCCCGGAAATTATTCCGATTTACAGAGAAGTCCCCGAAATTCGGATTTCTGCAAATAACACCC